>PYAF01000543.1:2176699-2205193 GCA_007407185.1 Glycine tomentella
CCAAAGCATAACCTCCACGGCCATCTAAAGCTGATGATGCAGAACCCTTGGTACTCAATGAACATTGGCAAGCCACACATCATACCCAAAACCCCTAACCCAGAACAACACGCATACAAACTAATCCAAACCCAAAACCCTTTGCTTCAAAAAATTCAAAGTAAATTGATGATAGAATACACTCACCTAATGGGAAATCAACGACGATAGCGGAAACAAAAGGGAACAAGCTCCAATAACAGGTACCTATAGACAACAAAAGGAGAGTTCAAACCATGGAAGCCAGGTTCTCGGGGCATAAATCAACGAAGAAGAGTTCGACTAAAAAGAGTACCAGTACCTGTGACAGAGGAAGCCGAAGAGGTGACGGAGGCTGGATGCGATGACGCCGAAGTCGCATAGTTCGTCACTCACTGAGATGAGAGAATGCGCGTGAAAGGCAGGGAAGAAGGAGCGGATGGAGGAGTCGGGGACGGCAGCAGCGAGAGAGGAGTAGAAGGAGATTTTAGGGTTATAAGTGGAGTGAAACAGCTAGGTATATGTCCCTTTTTTTTATTATTAAAAATAAATTAAAGTCGGTTATTATGGAAGCCGACTTTGAATAGATGAAGACAACGTCGGTTTCTACGTAACCGTATTAGTATTTTAGCCTACCACGTCGGTCATTGTATAAACCGACTTCGTTTGCGTATCATTGTTCATATAATTACGAAATTGCCACCGCATACCATACTAGGTCGGTTTTTAGAGAACCGTCGTTAATTGGCCGTCGTAAAAACCAGCTTTTGTAGTAGTGTCTTTCCCCCCAGCTACGTTTGTGTGCTCCACGATTTCGGCATGGCTACACTCTAACCCTGCTCCCCTGATTGGAATTCCTTTTATTGGTATTAGAGGGTCAATAATCATAGATTATACCTATTATGACAGAATTCGAAATTGCACCTTCTGTTTTACCAGCCACATTCACATTTAAACATCCTTTGCACTAAAGAAAATAATAAGCGCATTTTAAACATCGCAAACCTGAGAAGTGAATAAGTTGACTATTCTTTTAGCCAAGACCAAATTGAGAACTTACTTTCATGTTTGATGCCCTCCAGTCTCCATGTCCACCATTTCTCCTTTAAAGATACAAGTATTCGTATTCCGCAGCTTCTGCATCATTTTAGATAACATTTTAAAATAATTGATTTTCTACTATTCTCAAACCACTTCCAAGCTTGTCCATCCCTACGAGACACTTGACTCTGATCATGTTCAAAAAAGTGTTGAAGTGGGTCTTCAGGAAAAGGTGGACTCAAATTCACCCATGAATAACACCATCTCCAAATACCACTGCGACTGGACATGAAAAAAGTGTATGCATAAGCTTTTCATCAAAATCAGAGCAAAAAGGACATTGTTTCTCATGTTCCTCGAGCTGTATATTTCTTGCAACTAAATTCCCACGTGTTGGTAGTTTATTTTGTAGTAAAAGACACACAATAAATGCTAGCTACTTGAGGTGGAACTTGCATCTTCCAAATCAACAACAAAGTTTAATCCTCATGAATACTAAACATACTCTCCAAAAGCATGTTATAGGTCGAGCTTACAGTGAAATTATCAAAATTTCCCTAGCCATATCCAAGTGTCCTTTTGGTTTCTTCTAAAGTTAACCTCACATAACATATCATGTAATGACTCCAACATAGTCCTTTCCCATACAAAACATTCTCTCATCCATATTAACTTCCACACCCACGCATTGCCCTCCCAACTCCCCAATATATTCCTTTTAATTTGTTGATTTGAAATAAGGAATAACCTTAGGAATTTATGAGCTAGACATTCCTCACCCAACCAAGTGTCATTCCAAAATCTCACTTATAAACCACTACCCAACCTCCACTCAACAAGTTTTTCAAACCAATTGGATTCCTCCAAACCCCCACAAATAAGAATGAGCCCCCATCCCCTCATTTAGTAGTCCTCTCCGCCCTCCATATTTTGATATAATCAAATTAGTCCAAATCCCCTCACGTTGATTGAAAAGATCCCACCTCCAATTTGATAGGAGTGCATGCCTTATTCAAATCAACCCCACCTTGACTTTTTGATCTACATAACTTTTTCCAACTAACCCAACAAATTTTCTTATGTGCCCCTTCCCCACCCCAAAGAAAAGAACGCTCAATGCTCTCAATTTTCCATATTACCATGGTTGGGACTTAAAAAAAGACATATAAAACAATGGTAGAAAATTCAACACCAAGTTAATGAGACACACCTTCCTGCAAAAAGAAAAAAAATATTTTTCCATCTAGTTAAACTTTTTTATGATAGGGTCCTAAGTATCCTCTCTCCTAGGCTTTGTACCAAAACTAATACCAAGATAAATAAAAGGAAGAGTAAGGATTTTGCAATTCATCAAATTCGCATACCTCTTCATATTCAAAGTAGCTATCCCAATTGCACCAAAATTGATTGTGTGGAAATTGACTTTCAATCCAAAAATGAGTTTGAAGCATCTTAGCATGCTCTTCGCTACAATGACATTACTCAAGAAGGCCTTACCAAAGAAAAGTGTGTCATCCACATATTGCAAGAGGTTTACTCTCTCACTAAGAAGCTTGAAAAGAAATTTTTTCCTAATAGCCTCCCTCATCATCTTGCTCAAGTTTCTGATACAATGGTAAACAAGAATGGTGCTAAAGGATCCCCTTGTCTAAGACCTTTTGGACCATGAATTTCAATGTTGGACTACTATTAACTAGCACCCAAATAGTGCTAGAAGATAAGCAACCCTTTATCCACTTAATTCATTCCTCATCAAAACCTAACCTGCTCATTATGTAAAACAAGAAACTCCAACATATGGAATCATACGTTCTGTTTCATAATTCACCTTGAAATGAGACATTTCTTTTTCCTCCTCTTTGCTTCATCAATGGCTTCATTTGCTATTAAGACACTATGAAGCAACGATCTCTGGCTAAAAAAATAATTTTGTCTTTGATCTATCACACTTGGAAATACCTTCTTCAATCTATTAGCTATGATTTTAGCTTATATCTTGTACATTCATCCAATCAAATATATTGGTCTAAACTCCCTAAGCTCTTATTGGCTTCCTCTTTAACCCTCCTAGGTTCCTCCGCCCACCTACCATCAATATTCAAGCCCCTTAACATGTTCTTCATTCTCTTCCAATTAACAACGACATGGAAATTTAGAATTATTATCCCCTTCCGTTAACCATTTCGACCTTGCTTTTTGTCTCAATAATGATTCATTACACCTCACTACATCCCAAAATTCTTCTTGTAAATTCTTCCTCACCACACTGTCTTCATCAACCACCCATTTACATATTCTTTTTCGTCAATTTCATTGATCTTCTCTTGTATTTGTCTTTGTCTTTTCTCTAGATTGCCAAACACATTACTATTCCACCACTTCAACTTAATCTTCAAGGCCTTGATCTTTTCTTTAAGGACAAAAGTGCCCCACCCATGTATTTCCAAACCCTCCACACCTCTTTCACATATGCTTCAAACCTCTTGTCAAAGAACCAACAATCCACCACCACCTTGAAAGGCTTGGTCCCCCAATCAATAAAGGTGTTCTTCAGCACAATAGGGCAATGATTCAAGATATTTCTATCCAAGTTATATTAAGTGCACCCTTTCCAAACCTCAATCAATTGGAAGATACAAACATTTGGTCAATCCTACTCTAAGAACTTCCATTTGGTCTATGCTAAGTGAATTTCTTCCCCACCATCGAAATATCAACAAGCTTCATGGCTTCAATGAAGTTGTTAAAAGCCACTCTCTCACTTCTAATATAATCTCCAACACCAATACATTTTCATCTCTTCCAATATTCTTACGCAATTAAAATCAGCCAAGATGCACCAACACTTAATGTTGGTATTAACCCTTTTTTGTGCTAGTTCCTCGATTTCTCCAACATCTTCACCTTCTTTTGTCTTTCACAAGGTGCATAATTAACAATGGTTACTAATGAATTTTCCTCCGTCTAAACACCCTTCAAGCTAATGTATCCATCACCAAAGAAAGAATTGATTAGTTCAAAGTTTTTCGTATTCCACAAACAAAGTAAACCTATGGCTGAACCAATTGCTGGAATTTTTAGACTTTCTACCACATTATCACCCAGTAAAGCTTAGCATAAAACACCCCTAATTTCCTCCATTTTGGTTTCTTGAATGTTCTCTTTCACCACCATGTTCCTAATAAACTTTCATTTAATCCTTTCCCAACCCCTTCTCAACATTGGTCTTTGGATTTCCACCTCCTTTTTTTTTTATCTCTCTCTCTCTCTTCCATCTCCACCATTTTTTGTTTGATAACTTCTTCATCTCCATCGTAAGATACCTTTGCTTCAGCCCAATCTCCCATAGTTTTTTGCTTCCCTAGTCTCACCTTTCATCCAAAACATCTTGTTGCATTTGTTGATCCCACTATTAGGTGCGTTGTTATTAAAATCATGTTGTGTATTCCTTTATTGTTTCCCATACTTAGTCTTCCTTTTCTCTTTGCTTCACCTCCTCCCTTGAGATGATATTATTGTGCTATAAGATTATAGTTGGCTAAGAGTTTTAATAGGATCCTTGATACACCATCAGTCTGAATACTTGTTGGTGGCAGGACACTATTGTGAGATCCATTCTCCTTAGACTCAATTTGAGTTATTGAATTTTCCCCCAGCAATCCAAAAGGATTATCATGTTGGACGAAACCTGTCAAGCCCACTAGTGTATCTTATTTGTAGCCCATCTTAGATAAAGTAGAATCATGTGGTGCTGTCACAGACACTTGCCCACTGTCTAAGAGTTTCTTCTTGTCGTTCATACTTATGTTAGGCAAATAGGCCACATTTGTGTCTTTCAACCCATGATCCAGTTCTTAACCTGCCTCATTGAAGTCCAACTACTCTTTTGGTTGACCAACTTCATTGTGACCTTTATCCCCTATCTTCTTCACGAAGCCATCTCCACTACTGTTATGCTCCTGACCATTGATCTCTTTCTTATCATCGAGATTTGTAAGACATTTTTGACTTGTTACCTGTTTGCGTCCCCACCTTGTTGCTCACAATTTGAAATTTGAAATTCTTTTGACACCACCAACCCCATTACATCTTTATCCACCTTCTAATTGTCGACACATATCTTGTCACAATCAGACTGCCCGCTTGTACCTCTTTAGCCTGGTTATTGTCCTTTGGGTATATGCTTGATTCTCCCACGCCACCAGGTTGTCCTTCACCATCATTTCTACCCCCGATATCATCTTCGTTTTGTCGTTGAACTTCATATAGATCCTCAGAGCAGTGAACGTCAGATGACTTTTACTCCACCCCCAAAAACTACCCAGCGAGTCAACATCACTAGTAGACCTCTCATTCCTCCATAACTAACAACTACACTATTTAACTTGTCATATGTTTTGTTCCTCCATTATTACTTTGTGTAACTCACCGTTGAGCATAATATCTTGGTGTATTGCAATCAGTTGTAGTGATAAAATCTAAACAAGGACTCTAGTTGTCACAACTCTTTCCATATTCTTAGCTTCTTTTGGTAGGCCAATGAAACCACCAAAAGTGGCAACCAACTGGGAAAAACACAACTTCCCCCATAGATTCAATGGTACACCATAACACAATATCTAGGCTAGTTTATTCCCTACTTTGATTCCTGTGTCCCATTTTTCTATAGAATGGAAGATTGACAAGAAACCTACATCTTCTGAGTTGAGTTTTTCTTTTGTCTTTTCTTCAGATATTCCCATGATTAAAACGAATTCATCACCATATATCTCATTCGGACATCACCTATATCCTCCAAAGCGAAAACCTCATGTAGTTTATCAAAGATTGATATGTCATTCAGTATCCCAATTAAACATTGGTCAAGCCAATTCCTATTTCACTCCTCTACAGTAATTCGTCTATCACACCCACCCTTGCTTCCACTCACTACCACTTTGTTTTGCGTAGCTCTCCATTGCGTGTTTCCCCACTTGTGACCACCTTGAAGCCCCTTGTTAACTACTTGTGCATATGACTCGTACACTAGTTTTCAAATTCACATGATGGATACTTGGGCCAGATTTTCCTGGTTCCTCGTCTTGATGCCATGTTGGGGCTTTGGTAGTGTTTATATTTCTAGTTGTATTCTTTATTTCACTGTGGCCCCTATTTGAGATGTTTGTATCTACCTCGCCAACAATCATCTTCCCTTACCTTTGTCATTCATTATCCTACAGCTCGTATACTCCCCTCTTATATCTTGGAATATTGACATGCATTTTGACATTTCTGACGATTCGAATTTCATCTAGTTTTTTTTTTCCAATTCCAAAGTGTTCCATACACCCAATAACCTCACAAAATCATACTTATTACCCCACCCGTTCCTATATTTTGCAATGAATACCTCTCACCTTTTCCCATCTGCTAAAAGTGGACCACAAATTTGCAATACTAAAATCACCAGGAAACCTAGAGAAAAAGAAGGTTGAATTCCTCCTTATCTCTCTAGTTTTTTGTATACCCCCAGCCCCTACTTTTCCAGTGACCCTCTCTCTCTCTCTCTCTATATATATATATATATATTAGTTTCTCTCTCTATATCCCATGTTTGTTACTCTTTTTGAAAGGTTACACATAATTAATTAATAGGTGAAAAAGTGATTAAGTGGAAAAAGATATTACGAGTTCCAATAGTTTTAAGAGTAATTTTGGTAAAAATAATGCAAATTGTTAACAAATTTAATGTTACTAATTATGTTAATCAACTTTCTTAAAGGTGTGAATTAGTTAAAAGTGATAGAGGAAGTATTTAAAGTTTGATATAGGTGAACTTTATACATGAAGACATAAAATATGTAGCTATATTCTTATATTTAAGTTGTATCTTATATATGTCAAAATGCAATATGTGTTACATATGACTATTTTTTTTTTGGATTTAAAAGTCTTTTATATCTAATTTTAAAGGTTGTGAGTGTGAGAATAAAATACAAAAAACACCTTGTTGGTTGTGAGATCTTCACAAAATTTGGTGTGAAGTATTGTGTTGGTGGGAACTTAGGTCAATAATGCATAATGACTCGAAGCAACAACAAAAAATTACTGCATAATAACTTGAGAATGAATTTCCACCAATGGAGAGGGCTTCTAAATATTGGATAGCAAGCTAAATGGGGGTGGTATGTTGTGTGGTTTGCAGTTGTATGGACAATATGACTGACTCAAAATGCACGCACATTAACAAGTACAATAAAATAGATGATAGTATAATAGTTATACGGGTACGCTCCTGGGAACAGAATAAGACAATGGGAGGATTTGCATACTGTCTTTCTAGCTAGTTGGATGTTGAATCTCAAAGCATGCCTTGGGGTTATGTTAAAAATAAACACATGGGTGGTTTTCACAAGAACATTCAGGGGGGCGAAATACCAAAGAGTTCAGAGGGAAGAAAAGGGAGTGCACATAAGAGGAAGCTAAGTAAAAAGGGTGTTGCTCAAGTTGGAGATTGGTACAAGCATATTGTGCTGAGTCTTGACACAAATGTTAAGAGAACTCATGGAAGTAGGCTTTTGAGTTTGTTTCACGTAAACAAATACGTGGCTTGATATGTAGTGGTGGGGTGGGGGTCAACGAAATGTAAGTTGTAAAGTAGTGGCCTAGGTAGAGTTTGTTAAGCCGCAATTATGCCACATTTTTTCGCGTAAGTCATTAATTTATTTGGATAAGTACCAAAGGAGTTTCTAATCAAGAGTATGAAAAAATAAACGATTAATTCAACCAGAAATAATTAGCAAGTTGCAACTATACATACCTAATCCCAAGGGGCAGGGTAGTTAGAAACATGACTAATTTACTCCAAGTCAATTATAAATTTATAACCCTGAAGCTTACTTATGCATCATATACTCAATAATTTGGTGTATTGATGGACTGACAATTTGTCAATTACTACAAATATGCTTCTGCATTTGTGAACATATGACTGAGCAGGAAGGATAATGCAGGTGCACATTTATAAAATTAATGGCAGTATAAGCTCAAAAGCAAGAACGATGTGAAGATGAATTCCACAACCCACATAACACTTCTGATAGGGAGAATTCAAATGAAGCCTCTGATAAAGACAATCACTTTGGTTAAATAAATCTGACAAAGTAGAATTTATAGTTTTATAAGGACTAGGAACGTTAATGAATTGTAACCAAGAAATCAAAGCAGGTATTAATTTACATTATCTTTTGTATAAGAAAATTGGTATTGGAGCACATGGCCGGTTTAACAACTGGAGCTTGCAGCAGATCCAATTCTCAACACACAATCTACCAGCAAAAGATTCAACAACTTCCAACTCTTCCCTGGAAACAAGCCAGAACATTTTTGTTTAGGAAGTATTTCCCATTGTTATACGAAGTTGACCAAATAATGTATAAAACATTTAGGGAGTGTTTCCCTTTACTATACTACGGTAAAAATAAGTTTCATTAAAACTTGGTTTAAGTCATCAATAGAGCCCTGAACTTTTTGAACTTTTTTAATTAGATCTCTAAACTAAAAAAAAAATTATAATTGGGTCCTTGATCTTGTAAAATTTTAGTAATTGAGCCCTTAGAATTAGTTTATAGTGGTTTGAAATCGCCTGAAAATAACAATTTGTCGTGGGTTTACTAACCCCAAGGACCCGATTACAAAAAATGAAGATCAGGGATCCAATTACAAATTGTTTTAATTTAAAGTAAAGACCTTATTAAAAATTTCTTAAATAGTTCAAGGACCTACTGTTGTGAGCTTGACACCATTTTAACCCAAAACCTTAATGCTCAAGTTAATAGATCTAATCCTCACTTATATGGTGTTCAACCTTCTCATTCCTACCTGATGTGCCTCACAATTGTACTCCAACACATACTGATGTATTAAACCTTGAAAATGCAATGTAGATGAAATCTAAAATGCTTTCAAAAAAATATATGATGATCACAAAATCATGCAAGCTAGCTCAACTGGACTGTATAAAACAGGAAAAACTATTACAATATATCTTAATGAACTAATTGAGATGCTTAAGGCTTCACTGAAACTAGTTATGCTTCAGAAAGTCATAGATAATTCAAAACATTGATGGAAAATTGGCATATTTGGCAATTCAAAGACATATTAATGACACAAACTAAAGGGTTAGAATTATCACCGTCCTCCAGGGTGCCCAATATAAACCACTATGCTGATAAGCCCACATGGCATTAGAATTCTCTTTGCAGCTTCCAATGCTAGTAATGTTGTTTCTGATCTTGTTATTATCTCTTTGTCACCGCCTGGAAGATAACCCAAGTTGAATGCAACAAGCCTATGCAGAATATTAAGATAGAAACAAGCCTTAAATGTTCAGGAAATTGTATCCATAGCCACTCACCATGATATGTAGCTTTATAATAATAAATACGTAAATGCAATCATTATTCAGGGTTACAGCTAATATTGATAATCTTTGTATCAATGTAATGTTTAAGTAGACGCTAAACTGATTGTTAGGCTTGTAAATCAACATTCAAAATTACTATTTTTTTTCTAGCTTTGTATTGATATCCAATTGATGGAAACATGGAAAAATAATAATTTAACATAAAATTCTTAGGCTATCTTATTCTTTGAAAATTGTTTTGGTAGTATCCTGTATTCCTGTATGGTTATTGCAATCCACTGAGCTAACAAGAATGACACAATCAATCATTAGTCAACGATAATATATGATTAGCTCCATATGGACTTTATCAAATGTGAGTTTACCAACCTAAATCTATAATCAAAATCAGCCATTAAAGCCTGACCATGAAAGTGGAATGGCATGATATGAAAATTTTATATTAACTAATTGTAAATTTGGAGACATATCTGCTTTGTTTTGAATAAGATTCATGCAGATGAGACAAAGTTGGAATAAAGATTGAAGTGATAATTCTGTTTTCAATAAATCTATAAAATGAAGAATATAATTAAATTATGAGTATACCCCAGTCCTAGTCTCCAACATGATAAGCATAAATCACTTTAGTTCCAAACTTTACATAATCCTTACTTTAATCCTTGACTTTGCCAAAGGTCATTTATTTGAGTCCTTTTCTCCCCTTTATTTCCACTGTCACTTCATGTAAATAAAGAACTAAAGTGAATGATGTTTTGCAAAGTTAGAGACAACAGCAATAAATTTATAAATTCAAGGACTAAATTGATAAATACAATTTCAGAGACTAAAATGAGGGTTTACTCATGAAATTAACTGCACCAGTTATTTATTATCACTAGCTTCTAAACACGAAGTAGGAACAGGGGAATGAGGTTAAGGGAACATGAAGCGAGTACCTAACTGAGGCATTCCTTGGAACAGCATTCTCCATTTTACTATGGCAGATATTGAAGAGCTTGACAAGTTGTTTCTGCATGTATTTTGAAATTATTGTTGGCGACATGAAAGTTCTTAATTGTTGTCAAATTAACCACACCAAAAATAAAAGGCTCTAGGCCAGTTCAAGTGCCAAGATTACAGCATGATCGAGTGTTATCCTAGTAACTTTGTGTGCGGCTATATAACAAATTATTTTATACAATATTTTTCACCAATTCAAAGTTGAAACTACTTGCTCGTTTATAGTCCTGACCTCATTGGGATTAAGTGATTCTTCCAGTAAGAGTGAAGTGTTATCTAAAGCATCTTTTTGAATGTCCAATGCATATACACAACCATTATGAGAATCATCAGCAACCAAATTAAGCATTGCTAAGGTGTCAAAACCATTGCCACAAGTCGCATCAATGACAGTGTCTCCTTTCTGAACAACATGTTTCCACACCCTGGTAGGAACAAGAAATATAGCTATTATCAAGGCTAAATCTATATAGATAAATATGAGAATAATAACAAGTACATGTAGCAGGCCTGCCAAATAGTGTTCTGTAACAAAATGGAATATGTTTACTTTTAACTCAACCAGAGCACCTTTTATAAGCATGGAAACTGAAATGGATATATAGCAAAGGCCATCTAAATTATATTACAAAGAGAATTTTGCCACAAATTATTAGAATTTTAGACTACAAAAAGTTAAATTGCTCAGCATTTTGTGACTATGTGTGATACAAATGCAGCATAAGATCAATTCCAAGTCTAACACTCACGTAAATAATCATAATGAATCATATACAATGTAATTTTCTAGTATCATGCTCTCGTAAAACATCCGCCTATGCATACCTTAAAATTAAAAATAAAAATTATTGATATGATTATTTGTGACAACACATAAAGCTGACATAATAGTTCTAGATTAGCATATCGGTATCAGCCATGGTTGAGAGAAAGAGAAAAAAAAAAAAAACAGCATGTACAAAAAATTTGAAATTTTAATCTGCCCCTTTATTAGAAGAAACAAGAACAACTCAAAATTGAAAATAAGTCCTAGACAAACAACTGACTTATCCCCCCAAATACTTACCTGAAAAATGGAAAAATCAAGCAGAAACTTTGAAAACAGAAGCATTTCAATTTTCAATTAGTACATACATGTGAGCAATGTCAGTTGCCCTCTTCTTCCCAAAGAGATAACTCACCAAAGCATCCTCCATTCCTGCAAAACATCGCAAGGGAATGAGTACTGCATATGGGTTCATGTTAGTGTCACAAAGACAACATTTTTTTAATCCTAAATGGAAATGGGTACCTGAAAAGGGAGAATCTTTGGGGAAGGAAGAAGAAAAAGAAGAAGATTGGAGGTCACTGGCAACTGCAAAAATCCCATTTTGCTTAATGGGTTTCTCATAGCAGCAACTAAGATTTTTGGAGGTGTTGCTTATTAGGGTGTCGTTGTTGAGTATTTGATGAGGAACCAAAGACAAGGATCTTCGCGAAGAACATGAAAGGGAGTAAGTGGCTAAAGAGGAGAACCAAAGCCTCAGGGACAACATCAGCTAATTTGACTGACTTTCAACCAGAGGAATACAGTGAACAAAAACACCTTACTGGTTCTGTTTGGAGTTAAAGAACCAATGGCTAAATAGTGACTCAATCATTAATCCTATTATCCCGATTTATATATTAAGAAATTAAAATATATAATATATCTAATAAAATATTATTATTTCATATTTTTATACTTTAAAATTAAATTTATTGTTATGATCAAAATATTACATAAATTATTTTGTGTATATTATTATTAAATAACTCAAAAAACTTTTATTTTTCAAGATTAAATACAAAAGTTATCGGATAATCATAAATAAATTTGATGAAAATGTATAAAACATATAAATATTATACATATAATGATCAATATGATAATAATAAGTTATTATATTGTTATCAAGATAAAAAATATTATAAGAACATATTTTATGTCATACAATAATTAATTATTAATAATTTAACATGTTATAGTAATTAAAAACAAAAAAAAAAGAACTTTTCGACCAAGTCAAACTGGCCCAACTTTACTCGAACCACCAAGTTTCATCAAACCAGACCAGATCAAATCGAATATCTTACATTTTCGATCCTGCATCTTAATCAGACCGCCTTGAAAATGGTAAAGTCCTAAAATTCAGATATAATAATTGTTAATAGTTTTAGTTTAAAAATTATTAGTGTCAGCATTTGTTTGAATTTAAATGATTATGATCACACACACAACGCTTGTATTATGATATATTAAATATCATTGAAATAATTAAATAAATAAAAATTGTGTCTGTTTTAGTTACTTTATTTAAAATTGATCGAGTTAAATAACCATTATTTAATAAGATTATTGAGATTATTTTATGATTATAAGAAAAAGGTGACATGTTCATATCCTAATTAAAAGGATTAAAAGATTATTACTATTGTAAAGATAATTATTATAATAATAATAATATAACATTGTAAATCTAGTTTGAATAAAATATTTGTTATATTTGAATTTGTGATCATTGAGAATGATTTAAATCTTATCATATTTTATCTTAATATATCTTGAAAAGAAAAAATATTAGATAATTTAGATAATAGAGTAGAAAAAAATAAAGAAAGATTTGATTAGCCAAATTTATTGAGAATATATCTCATGTGACTCAATCTTAAAGCATATATTTTTTATTATATAAGGATAGCTAGTTGTCTTTTCCTAGAATTTTATACACAATCTTTCTCATAAAACAAAAAAAATTAGTAGATCATATAGGATTGAGAAGAAAGAAGAAAAAAAAGAATATTGTTGACCCACTAAATGGAGAATAGGAATAATAAGCAAACACGTTATATACTTCAAGAGGTGAGTAAAAAATAATTTTTTTCTAAACTTTAATGGTATAAATTTTTGGAAACTCGTCTTTTTGAATTTATCGGTCATAAATTGATAAATTAATACATTAATTCTTGCGTGAATTAATCGATTCCAAAATTTAGGTTCCTTAGTATTCTTAGGTGAAATTACTTGTGTTTGGTATAATGATACCAATATGTAGTTTTGCTATTTGTGGAGGAGAAGGCATGGCTAATCTTAACTTGGGTTAGCACCATAGCAGGGAACCTTTCACTATTAGGAACAGCTGCCAACTTGATTGTTTGTGAACAAGCTCGTCGAGCTCCAAACCTTGGATACACATTAACTTTTTGGGCCCATCTTAAAATTGGCCTTCCTTCTACTCTTATAGTCACTGCTATTGGGTTGACACTCATAAAATGATTAGAGTTTACTTGAGTCCAAATTGAAGAATCTTATCATAGAAGTTTACACAAGCAAATTAAAGTCAGTTTCTATTGTAATGTATTTTAAGGTTGTTAGAAAACATAGTTAGATGAACAAGGAATTTTCTCTGTTTTTGTTGTTAATGTCATCAAATAAGTACATGATTGTGATTGTCCTAGCTAAAAGTTTGTTAGGAATGCTTTGAAATTTCAACTAGTAATGAATGTTAGTTTGGGAGTTATGTGAAATCCTTGGTAACCCAATTTATTTCTTTTCCAATTACTTTTTGTGCATGTCATTCTTTAGAGAACTACCACACCAATATAACTAAAGAATTGGTTTCTAATTTTTCCAATTAGTTGACTTTTTTTGTTCTATTGAACTTAATGAAAGTGCACATAGAGATGCCAAAAAACCTACTTAAAGATAAGAGTTCCACAGACAGTAACAAAATACAGCTTAGATGGCATGCACATTGCCACCAAAATTTAGTATTGTAGCCTCCTTATTGTTACCAAAACTGTTAAAAAATAATTTGGTTCAGGGAAACACATCCAACATTCACAATAAATATCGCAGCATATCAATGAAGGAGAAGTCCATGTTCTGAGCATGCACCATACATTATACACCAATAAGGGGAAAGAGATTTGAGAGCCTTCACTTTTTATTAAGACTGAATTTGAGAGCCTTCACTTTTTGGGCTGCTTCTTGGCTAACGTTCACTGGGAAGTGAAACCATGCAGTTTAATTTGCCGGTGTTTAACGGTAGTAACTAATAGTAAGTAGCTGTGCAGCTAACAGAGTAGGTAAGGGAAATGAAACCAATTGCCACAACGAGAAACTAAAAAGTGAAAGCTTGCAATACAAATATACAATGGCCCACAATATTCATAAAAATTCGTTAGTCTAAGTCTCTTTTCCAACTTTCAATGGCAGCGTATGCTCATAAATTAAAGAACATAAAGCATAGAGAGAAGATGAAAGAAACGAAACGAAACAAAGAGTGAAGATGAGAAACAAACTGCCAAAGTCATGCATGAACTCTTTGAATCCTTCAGGTACAAGCATGAACCCTTCAAATGTTCCGACTCTCTTCAAGTACAAGCACTAACACTTTGAGTCCCAATCACTTCATTGAATGACGAACGAACAATTCGCCCCTACCACGTTTGGGTTCTCGATCATGGAATCAACTCAGCACAGAAAGATTACAACTGTTGTTACGGTTTGAGATTGAGGTATAAGAGTGAGGAGTGGAGGGGAGCGAAATTCAAGAGTTTGAGATTGGAACGTGACATAATAATTTTTTGAGGATTTTTTTTTTCATGTATGGGTATGAAGAAAAGAATCATGAATTTTGTGTTGGATGGAGTAGAGGTGCCGTGGAGTTGCATTTGGTAACATTTGTTAACAAGCAATAGCAACATTTGTTGAAATATTATATTTAATAACCAATAGCAACATTAGTTATAATAAATGTTAGCAAAAACTGTATTTAATAAGCAATGGTAACATTTTTAAAAAAAACCCATAAATGTTGCAAAATGTGTAATTTGTAGTGGTGGGTATACAGCTTGCTAGCCCTTCCTAAAGACACGAAGGAGCACTTCATGCAACATAGTTTAGTGGGGATTAACAAAAGAAGTAATAAAGCATGGTCGTGTTGTGGGTGCTGTTGCATGATCCATATGAAAGCATAAAAATGAGGTGTTCAGAGGTGTCATAGTGAATTCTGAGACAGTACGTGCTGTGCTGGATTTGGCTAAGTATAGAACTTTAGAACCACTGGCAATATTTTGTTAGAATTAATCCTTCTTAAATGTAGTTTGAATTTTTCCCTGTATCAAACAGAGTTTTAGTTTCAAGGACGAAGGTTTTAATGGTAATTTTGATTTGGATATAAAACTTTTGAATTGTTAAATGGTTAATTAATTCAAATATTTTTGGAGAAATAACCAAATATTTAGGAGAAGTGTTCTCAGAAGTCTCAGGTTTCTAAGCAGGTTCTTCATCATCAGTTTGATCACCGGATTGTAGAATGAAGAACATATTTTGATGAATATTTTGTTGTCCTTTAATTTGGCGAATTTCAGCTTCAATTGATTAACTTCATGCTAAAGATCCTGGGTGGTTATGGATTTGACAACACTCTTTTTGATTTTCTTAAGAGTATCCTTAAGATTAAATTTGTTATTAATTAACAAATTGTTTGATCTAGTTGAAGAAGATTATTCATCAAAAGATTGTTTGAGTTTTATCAAAAGATTTTTCTTTTTTTGAGGATCAAAAATAGAATTAATGACCTCAAACAAATGATCTTGCTCTCTGATGAGAACGTTGATTTTGGAAGAAGATGGAGAATCTTCATCATTTGAAGATAAGTTATCTTCTTGGATTTGATTCAAATCATCAGACAATTGACAATCTGAAGACTCATTATCAGATTCTTTATCAGAAGAAGATTCCACAAGAAGTTGGTTAATATGTTCTTCAATAGATGGTTCAAGATTAAGATTCCTAAGTTTCTTTTTTAACCTACAGTACTGGCTTTTATGGCCAGGTTTGTTGTAAGTTCAACAGACTATAGGCTTCTTAGGAATGTTTACCTTATTGAAAGGGGTTTAGTTTGGAGTTCTTTCCTAAGCTTTCTAAGTGGATTTCCAGATGTTATCCCTAACCTTATCCCCGAGCGATTTAGGAAGACAAGAAAGGGATTTCTTTTTCCAGAAAGGTTATTGGCTATCTTCATTGGTGAAAACTCTAGTGAGGAAGGTGTCCTTGTACAACCTAAAATCAGCTAAAGTTTTGCATCTAAGGTTTGAGAGGAGTTCAACAGATCTATCTTTCCACATGCTTGGATCCCCTATGAAATTCTAAACTATGGTAAAGAATAATTAATTAAAAGAGTTAAGAATCAATTTTACATCCTAAGTTAAAACGGTGTCATCATTTCAGTTTTGACAACACTTTGGATGGTAATCTTGTCTTCTTCAGACAAGTAAGTATCCCACCATCCTTTTAGTTGTCCAATAAAACTAGAAACTAAAATGTCTATAATAACTGCTTCTGTATAGTTGAGGGTTGTGTCGTAGGTTGTTGCAACCATAGACATTTGTTGGAGAACGTTTAGGATTTGATACTCAGTTTTTGTATCCATATTCCATTCATAGATATGGTTGACATTGAAGGACCTAGAATGGTCCTTTTCTTTGATGAAAAGATTAGGAGGGGTTGCCCTACTGTAATACAACTTAGATGGTTGTTTCCAACTTGGTTAACTTCTTATAGGATTTAATTTAGCAGATTTTTTAGAGTCATAATTTCCAATTTCTGACCTAGTTTAGTTAAAGACATTGATGTCCTTATCTTTGTCCTTTTGGGCTTCATGCCTAGATTTTGTCCTAGTAAGAGCTGATCTGGAATGAGCTTCCTGAGACATAGAAGCTTGAGGAGTTTCCTAGATGACTAAGGAAGTAAATTCTTCTGGTCTTTTTTTTTTAAACTTATCTGAAGGTTGACTAGGTTAATTGAAAGCTTTTAGTTTAGCCAACTCTCTTTTAAGCTTTTTAGTCATTCTAAATGGTTTAAATATTGGAGTTTGAATTTTTTTGAAGAAGATACGCTGGCTTCTGTACTAAAACTAGGGTTTTATCTTAATTTTTCTCTTATGGTTTAGAGATACTTCTTGGTATAGTTGGATTGCTCCATGAGATTTTTGATATCTTTTGGAGAGATAGATTCAGACTCCTTAGACCTAAAGGGTGAGGCAAAGATTGTATTATGTTTTTCATCCCTAACATTAGGAAGGATAGACTTAGTTGATAGAGGAAATTCAGAATTTACTATCTAATCATCCTTAAGATTATACTTAGTGATAACACTAATGATATTTGATTGTTTAAAAGGATAACCTATCTTATGATAAGTTGTATAGATTTAAACAAATCAAAGAAGAAGATGTCTATTTTAACAATATTGAGAAAAAAAAATATTCTTCCCTAATTTGATCTTTATTGTTATCCTTATAGTTATTAAGAAACCACTCTCTTTGAAGAGTCATTTCCTTAGAGTCGAAGTCTAACTTAAGGGCTTCATAATCTATGCCGGTTGTGTTAATCATAAATAACTTCATAATCTTGCAGAAATGAAAAAGTTGGAGAGGGAATAAATCTTTATTCTTCTTCATTATTTTCCTGCTGATAAACTAGTTGAAGAATTGAAGAAGTTTCTACCCCCTGAAGCTTGATTCTACTACTTTTGCTTGGGATAGTAGATAAGGATTTTCTAGAGAGGATAGACCCGAACAGTTCAAATCTGGAATCTCTGGACAAGGATGAATTAGCCGTGTTAAAGGAATTAAATTTGTTGAAAGTAATTTCAACCCTACTAGATTCATATTGTTTGATGCTTTCAAAGCCTGGTGTGTGATTTGAGGTTTAGTTGGAGCAAATTTATGCATGACCAATGTTTGAGAGAAATTAATGCCTTCCATTTGATGGTTTTGGGTATTACAACCTTAGCTTTGGTTGTATCAATAAGAAACAAAGTTGTTTCTCCAATTTTTCTAGGTTTTAGAACCCTAGACATACAAGAGTTCATTACCTTGTACTAAACTCGATATATGATATTTACTGAAATAGATCTAGCTTTCATATCTAAACCATAAAGTTGACCATCTAAGGTTAAGACATCCAAAATGTTTGCATCCTCAAGACTAATAGTCCTGTCTGGATAACAGTTGAAATAGATGGGTCCATTACCGAGATTGGTCTCAATCGTGCCTAGAAGGGAGTCTGTAAATTGATTATGGCAACAATCTCGTAGGCATAAGAGAATTGAGGTGTTCAATCCTTCTATAACTAGAGGTTTTGCAACAACTTGTACACATCCTATGTGCAAGAAGCTATATTTTTGTTTATGCAGTTTTAACGAACTATTTGAAAAGACTTTGATTTCATCAAACTCATATTTAAGTCGTATGTTTTTTTCGACCGTACGGGTTAAGATATAAGATGTTTGGAAATACCTTCCTTCTGGATTGTCAAGTTTGTTTTCTAGAATCCTGAGAATTTTTCAATCATCCAGATCTTCATTAATATGTTCAAAAGAAACTTCTTCTTTGAAAATATTTTGATTAAAACATTTTCTACTTGAGAAGGATTAAAGGAAGAAGAAGGTTGAGAAGATTTAAAAGATAAGCAAGAGGAAAAATAATGAAAGAAAGACATAATAAATATTTTCCCCATATATCATTGACATCCTCTAGTTATGTAAATACATAAAGGTAGATTAAGTTAAATCTTACCAACTGAATGATGTTTCCAAACTTTTGTTTTTTTTTTTTTATCTTTTAATCATAGCCACTAAATTTTAGACGAAATGTGAGATCTTATAGGTTTTACTGTCTTCAACTCAACGGGACTTATTACCCCAACATCACAAAATCTAGACTTTCTCATCTTATCATGCTAACTAGTTAAGACATAAAAGATTTTTAAATCATTTACAAAACTTTAAAGTAAATTCATGTCTGCAAAATCATTTTGATAAATAACAGATAAATCAAATATAGTCATATATTCATACTTTACCATGTGGTTTTGATACCATATATATATATATATAGAGAGAGAGAGAGAGAGAGAGAGATGGGATCCATTTACACCGGTGTAAGAATTGATAGTTGTAAACCATTTAATAACTTTTTATTGGATAAGTATTTTACAAAATCCACCGTTAGATTGAAAGTTTATATCATGTAGATCACATGTCTCAAATTTCATATTAATCCGAAATCATTTGATACCTAATTGATATATATAAAAAGTAACGTAATATGTACTTCTAAAATATGTGACAATTAGACTATTTAATTACATTTCTATTGATGTTTAAATTTTGTGAAATTTGAGACATGTGATCTACATGATATAAACTTTCAATCTAACGGTGAATTTTGTAAAATACTTATCCAATAAAAAGTTATTAAATGGTGTAAAACTATCAATTCTTACACCGATGTAAACGGATCCCATCTCATATATATATATATATATATATATATATCAAACATGACATTTTTACCAAAAGAATTCAAGAAGTATTTTAACCACGGTGCACATCATCAAATCCCAGCCCTAACAAAGTTTAGTTGCTACAACATTGTTTCAAGCATTTCAAAGGACAAACATACCTATATATCTTAAACATTTTCTTTTTTTTATACATTTTTTTTATTTAATTTGCATATGCAAGGGTAAGGCTGCGTACAATATCCCTCCCCCTTACCCGTGCATAGCGTGGAATCTCCAAGCAATAGGATACGTAGTTTTTAGTTTTTTTTATTTTTATTTTATTTAATTAATTAAACTTTAGTGCAATCCGTAGGAGCAAAAGAAACTTTCTTCCCTTGGAGATCGTACACCACTTGAAGATCAAACTGTGCAACATTTCCAAAGATGGAAATTCCATTAAATAAGCTTGGCACAACCGCCAAGCAAAGCATGTTCCTATCTGGGAACCTAATGAGAAGGTTATAAGGCTTTAGTGTAACCCTAGCTCCGGTAAATTGAAACGCAATAGCAGGAATAGCCATGTTTTCACTATATGGAAAACAAAACTTGAACGGGAATGGAAGATCTTGCGCTGACTCAACACCAAGGGTTTCTTGCAACGAAGCCACAAAAAAGTTGTAAAAGGATTGTTCAAGATACGTCAACACCGTGCCTGAGTCAATGATTATGTTGCCATCGGTTCGACTCGTTGGCAACACGTTTTGTCCAATGGTGATGGCTTCGAGGTTGAGGAAGTAAAAGGAAGGAAGCAAGGGTTTGATTATGAGGGGGGTGGACACAACCCCATTTGTGGTTATTATTGCTTCACTCCCAAATTTCAATTTGCTAGTGGAAGTTGAAGAGAAAGGAACCAAACAGTAGGAGAATTTGTAACCAATTTGAGCACCTAGTTGTGACACTAGCGACAATGGTCCTGCCCCAAGACCAACTAAACCGTTGACTTTGTTACTTGTACGATATGTGAAATTGTTGTACACTCCACACCCGAAAATAAAGCTAGGAAATGAAACGGTTTGTGCACCACCCGTGGAACCAAAACTTAGGGTTTCAGTGCCCACTACTCCGATGGTGAATGATTTGTCACCGTAACTGTAACTATATATGCACTGACCTACTTTTCCACAGTGACGTTGGTTAGGTGGAACTGATGTGCAAGGTTCTGAGACACATGACACAGCCTTGAATGTGGAAGACTTACGGGGTTCAAACAATGGGGTGTCTTGGGGGAAACAATTTTGGCAAGGGGAACATTGTACCCAAATGAGATCACTTCCTGTGTCTGCAATAGCAAGCCTTTCCACGGGAGGGGTACCAATGTATAATCTCATAAGATATTCACCATTGTCTGGGATTAGAAGAGATTCGGGTAGTTTGTTTTCATCTAGGAAGTGTGATACTCGGTTTAATCGAGAACTGGAGCGTAAGGCAGCGTTTGTGATGCGTTCTGATGGTGTGAGTGAAGGGTTGTAAAAGGGTGACAATGGTGAGTCACGATGGATAAGGTCGATGCTGAAGCCCCTTAGGCCTTCACCAGCTTCTCTAGTGGATATAGAAGAAGGAGAGTACAAGGCTAATAACATGAACACCATGAACACCAGAAGAGGATGCATCTTGAGGAAATGTAGATTCAAAGAAGTAAATGATAGATGGGGAGCACGTTGAACTGTCTCTATTTATAGATCTGAGTTTTGCATTTAGTTATGTCTTCATGTCTGATTGAGGCCAAGTCATGAGCAAGTAATGGTTTTACGTCTCAACTAAGAGGCCTAATGAGAAATTGTTTAATACTTGTAAGAAATGGTTTTCGGTCACACAATGGGGACAATGAAGAAATTAATTAATTGTTCAATAATCATGAGTGATGCATGCGTTCTCAGTCTCAAAAGGTTATATAGAATTGTTTATTTTACAGTATACAAGAGTAAGGTTAAGTTTTGTTTATGTTTTTTTTAAGGAGTGAGGTTAGTTATATGTATACAGTTTTTTTTTTTTTATTATAGGTTTTTATATCGTGTTACTACAATATAATTTTTTTAACAACTACAATATAATTGAGCTTAACAACATTTGAAAAATGTTACTAAATGTAGTTAAAACAGTTCTACAAATGTAGTATAAAAAGTTCATATTGTTAAATGATTTTTTTTTCTAGGCCACAAATATTATTTACTTTACTAGAGGTAATATTGTTTGTGCCAAATAAAATCATTATGAGAAAAAAAGTTATTTAACGCATAATTATGATTCAAACTCAAGAGTTGAAACTAATCATTAAATCGAAACTATCTCGCTTTAATTAATTCATTCGTGGTATATTACTAAATTAAATGATTTTATTATCATCTTAACACATCAATTGTAGTAAGGGACAAAACTATTTGGCTTCTTGGGGCCCTTGTTCCCCCTAACTGTTTTTCTTCTAATTTTTTGTTAATATATATAATATTTTAATGACAAATAATTATTTTAGGGATTTAACTGTATAAATAACAATATTTAAGTGTTGTTTATTTGTTTATTAATTTTGATAAAATATTTTATTATCTTTTTATAGTATTCAATTTTCAGAAAAATCTGTTATTTCCCTTACTATAGTATTTATCCCTTACTATAGTATTTATTGAAGAAATAATTATATATTTTTTCTTTTTGTAAAAAAATATTTTAGTATTATTAATTTATCTTTTATAGTCTTTTCTCTTTATAATTTATTAGTGTTAATTTAAAAAATAAAATGATTTTGTTAACAATCTAATAACTTTATTATTTTTCCTGTTATATTAATTTGATTTATAACTGATTTGAAAATTAAAAGTTATTTATTATTAACCTTTGCTAATGGGTTGAAGTTATATAGAGAGAGATTAAATTACACTTATGTAACATTAACCAACTATTACACCTTTTAATAACTTTCAATTTGATATTTTTTTTTAAAATTCACTATTTGATTAGAAGTTCTTTTCACATAGATTATATATACAAAATTTTATATTAATATAAAATTATTTGTTATCTCATTCATTTAAATTAAAATGGACATTGTATAAATTTTTCAAAATATATTAAAATATAAGTCATTCAATCACCTGATTATTGTTGTTCAATTTTAACATTTAAAAATCAATTTGAGACAACTTAAAAACTTTTAGACACACCAAATAAGGGGTCAAGGTATACATATTAACAATCAATGTCTACAATTTAACAGCCGAATTAAAATCCTCAATTTGAAAAATAAGGAAAAGAAATGTCTTAATTTTTTATAGGAGAATCAAAATTATGGATTGAATAAAAATAGGAGAACCGAAATTGAATTTTAACCGTATTTTAGTTTTCTATCATTATTTAAAAAAAAAACTTTTTTTATTTCTATCGTCTAATTTCTTGCATTTGTTTGAGGCACATGTGCTTCTACCTATGAGTGTACAGATCGAGATGCGCCATTGTGCAACATTAGGAAAGAGAGAAAAAAGGTTGTACCAAATGTTTGTTGGAATTTGGTTTCTAATGAGAATATACATTTTTCTTAGTTTCAAATAATTTAAAAGTAATGTTTTCATTAATATTTATGGACTTGTATTGTTAGAAAAGATATATAGTGATTAACTGTTGGAGGTAAAAATTTTAAGTATAAGAATTAAATGAATTTAAACAAAAATATGATCCTGAAGTTGTGTTCCAATGATACTCGAAAGAGTGAGCTGATTTGATTCGAAGAGACAAAACTTAGAATATGAAGACTATTTTTTGAAGACAAATAGTTGAAGTTATATGCTCCTCGGAAAGCTGAAAAAACTAGTCATCTAAGGCATGAGGTTTCAATCAAGTTCACAAAAAGAATTATAAACAATTGACATAGAGCACAAAGATATAGGTGTCAACATCATAGATAGTTAGTTTGAATAAGTTGTATCGTTGTATGAATCTTGTAAATCAATGTTGAGTCAAATAAAGCTATAAATAAGCACAATGATAGTCATATTTCCTTGGTGACAAAGATCACAAAAACCTCTACACCAACACGCCATGCAAGAAAAATGGTTAGTGATTACTAGGAAAACTTGTATGTTCAAACCCATTTCTTAATGCAATTTATAATTTCTACAATTGTTTCCTTTTGATTAATTTACATTTCATACAATTCACATCTTCTCCATTTCTTATCCAAATTTTATACTCATTTCAATCATTATTTCTTCTATGACCTCAAACTCTTATATTTTATGTGCATTTTTTTTTGTACCTTCGATTTTATTTTGCACTTTACTTTCAATATACATTTCAAATACTTTACATTTCTGTCAATTTAACATTGCTTGTTTTTCAATTCTTTGTTTTCAAAATCATTTTACATTACAAGTCCTTTATTTTATTTGATTTCTAATTTTATTTTATCAATTGATTCATATGTTCTCATTCATACAAAAACAATTTTATTATTAAAAACTACAAACTTAACAATATATTCATTGTGATCATATTTCGGACAAGTATATTTTAGATTTACACTATGTTTTAGTAATAATTATCAAGAACTATTTTCTTTAATTTTTTAACCTTTGAAATCTATCAAAGGCTAAGTTGTTGCTGATTTTATGGTAGACGATAAGTTTATGGAAACCAAAGAATTTTATGTTGACATAAAGCCGTGGATGTTATATTTTGATGGTTCTCAAACTGATGAAGGATCAGGTGTTGAAATTTAATAATTTTTCCTAGTAACATTCGTATTAAGTTATTATTTGAAGTTAAACCTATTTGTTTGAATAATGAAGTGGAATACGAAGCTTTGATAAAGTTGGGGACAAGGAATGTTATAGTTCGAGGGGACACAAAATTAGTAATCAACCAAGTCGTTAGAAAGTACAAATGCATTAGTTCTAATTTGATGAAATATTTTACTCGAGCATGTAGACTTGTCAAGAAATTTGATGATATTTCTTTTGAACATGTACCTAGAGGTCGAAATGCTGAAACCAATGAGTTAGCTCAAATAGCTTCAGGTTATAGATTATCAAAAGAAAAATTCAAGTCTTTGATTCAAATAAAAGATAAGTTGCTCAATGATATATGAGGTTCTAAATTTTAATACTTTGTCATTAGATGATTGGCATAAACGTTTAGTTGAGTATCTCAAAATCCTTAATTGCCAATTGATCGAAAGATAAAGTATAGGGATGTTAATTATGTGATTCTAGGTGATGACCTATTTAAGAGAAGTGTTGATGGTACACTGCTTCGATGCGTAGGAGAAATAGAAGCTTATGTTGCTTTGGCAGAGGTACATGTAGTGCCTCACAAAACAATCAAGGACTTTGATACATAAACTAAGAAAAGCTATTAACGGAAATCATTCAAGAGAAACGAGCTTTATGCATAGTGGATGGTCAACAAATAACTTACCATTTTTGGACTAATGGCGACTAAGTACGCTCAACCTTCTCCTTCTTTTCAATCTGTTTGTTGATGGATAAAGCCAAAGTCCTTAAGGCTTCAGTCAAATCATTCTCCAATTTATTGTTCAAAGCCATAGAGGTCTTGAGTGTTTCCTCTTCTAATTCGAGATTCTTCAATTGATTATGCAATTCAAGATTCTGGCCTCGAGGTTAGCCTTTTTCTTCGAAAGCTCCGCAAAAACAGTCTTTGATTATTTGTTGTCCTCTAAAGCCTTTTTGACACTTTTCTAGTTCTTCTCAAGTTCGAGAATTCCGTTTTGGGTACTAATGTTGGCTTGGGCAATGATTCCCTTACCAATATTTTCCCTTTGCTTCAACCTATATGCCTTGTTCAATAAGCTTAAGAACTCTTCAATTTCATCATTAAGATCTTCATCAAGTTGATCCTCATTAAAGGCTGTCACAATCCTAATTGTTGCATTTACCTTTTCAGTGTAACCAAGTATATCCAAGTTTACCTCAAGGGATTGAGAATAGGCGAGACTATGAAAATCATAGTTATCAATCCCGGATAGCGGAGCGGAGTGGCCGCCCTCAAAACTGGAATAGCAGATAGCGAGATGACCGTTATTCTAATGTTTTTATATATGTATTAGAATATTTATAATATAAATATATAAGCTGAAAAAGAGAAATATAACTAAAAATTCATGCACTAATTATCATTAACAATAAAAACTAGTTAAAGAAACACAATGTCAATTAAAATTTGCCAAATGTAACTAAAGTTCTAGAAATTAAAATTCAAAATAAACAAACACAATCTTCTTAATTTGAATCATCATCCTCTTTCTCTTCAACATTGATGTCATGGTCTTCTTCATCACTCCCACTAACACTAGAAATGTAATCTTCCTCCTCCTCATCTTCACTTGTGTTATTTCCATGCTCTTCTTCCACTTCTATTTCTTTTCCCCTCCTAGAACTAGAAGTAGCAGCTGCCCTCTTCTTTGTTGTTTGTCTAGTGTATTTCAAAGGTTCATTGGCCCCAGTTGCTTGAGCAACATCTCTCCAAGTCAACACATCATCATCAAAAATCAAATCAAATTCTGCATCTTCATCTTCACCCACATCTCCCAATAGTCATTCATTGCTATCATCAATGTCATCTAAAACAATAGGATCAATGACATCACGACTCTCATAACGATCTTGAAGAGCTTGGTTATATTTAATATAAACCAAGTCTTGAAGCTTTTGGTGCTCAAGTCTACTCCTCTTCTTTGAATGAATCTATTATATAATTTAAAAAGCTTAAATGTCAGTTTCAACTTTCAACTTTCAATGTTTCAAATCTAAATGAACATTAACTTACTTGCTCAAATATACTTCAATTACGCTCGCATCCCAACAAGCTACAAGTCAAACTTAGAATTTTAATAGCAAGATTTTGCAAATGTGGTGTATATGCTCCATACATCTTCCACTATTCAGCTGTAATGCAATTCATATGCATTATTTACACAAATTATCAAATAATAATTTAAATTTTAAATTGATAAAAAAGTGAAATTGTCCACTTTCCAGGAGTCATTGTATTCCTTTTCCTTATTGCTGCACTTATTCCAAATAGTCCTCTAGCCCTCTTATATATTAGCAGCTCATTATGAATCTTATCTACAAAATCTTCATTTTCACTAAGCCTATCAATGCATTTGTATAGGCCATCTAGCACTTCAGCATCATTGTCAATGTTTGGATTGCCATAAAAGAACTCGGGATTTAGATAATAACCCGCAGCATGCAAGGGTGGTGCAATTGGCACTCCCATCTTCTATCAATAATTGCATAGATGTCCTTTTACTTATCTTGATTGCCATTGAAAGCCTTTTCAATTGCTTCTTTGGCCCTATCCATGGCCTCATAAATATAACCCATAGCGGGTCTTTTTTCATTATCTACCAACCTCAAGACACGCACAATAGGCCTCATAGCCTTCAAACTGTAAACTACATCATTCCAAAATGATGGCATAAGCATAACAGTTGTTGCTTTCATTCCCTTCGGATCTTTAGCTGTCTGGGACTTCAACCATTCATCCGAAGTGAACATCCTTCTAAGATTTGTTTTTTGCTTATGCAATCTTTGCAAAGTGAAGAAGGTTGTAGCAAATCTTGTAACTCCATGCCTCAACAACTCAGACCTGCTTGTGAACTTTCTCATGATGTTCAAAGCCAATGTATGGTTATAATGTTGGTTTTATTTTGTAACCAACCTTAATTGGTTAACTATACTTATGGATAGTCATAACTATTCCTTATGGGTAGTCATAACTATTCCTATGGATAGTCATAACTATTCCTATAGTTAACTACTCTTATCTCAACCGCTGTTAACCGTTGTTAACTTCCCATCATAACCATACACACATAACTACCTTTGATGGAAAGGTCTATATATAGGTGTGTATCTTCAATTTCTGTGGTCCCTGAACTCACTCACATATAAAGTGTATATACACCATCCAGTGCAAATTGAGAGAAGAGTTTGGAAGACTCAAGAAATCACTTCACATTGCAGTATTACAATCCAATTCAAGCAGCAATGGCGGGAGGTATTTATATTCTATTTCATTCCGCATTGATCTAATATTATTTGTGAAAATGATTAGATCATTAAGTATATAAAAAATTTTAACATTTGGTATCAGAGCGAGATTCAACCTCTGCCTTGTTTTTACATTTTGGGTTTTAATGGATATTTTGATTTAAAGTCTTAAAATAAGTTTGATTTTAAGAATCATAAAGAAATTAAGGTTGAAGACAACTTAAGTTTATGTCGTTTTATTAAGTTTCAAAACGACAATTCCTTTTGATTTTGACATTATCAAGATAACGTGCATGTTCTTGTACTTTCACTCTGAAAAATAAAAGCAAGTTCTTGTTTTCAATGCTTTTATACTGCAAGAACTGCTATTTTGTCATCTTATGCTTTATAAATCCATATCAAAGATAAAATATTAAATTATATTATTGAGTTATCCATAGGAATGCAAAATATAATTTGATAGTTTTATCATAAAGTATATATAATGAATAAATAAATGTTTAGTGATCCTTATAATTTAATTAATTAAGGTTTAGCCACAGCACCCTTAGTTAATTAAATTACAAATTCAGAGCCTCTAGATCACATAAGGAAAATAACATTAATTGTAATTAGTCGTATGTAATATGATAAATATCATCTCAC
>PYAF01000543.1:2207378-2230984 GCA_007407185.1 Glycine tomentella
AACAAACAGCGTCCCTTTGTGGAATGCTCAGATCAAGTAGATCAAATCAACGGCTCCCAATTCTTCAAATTCAAAAAATTGAAAATTTAGGGCGAGAATCAATAATTTTAGGGGAAAACCTTACAGTTGGGAGATTTTGGAGTAATCGTGAGTGAGGATATTGTAACTGGTGGACATCCTCGTATCCGCGGCGATGACGTAGTAATCTGCTCCAGCAATTGCAACATGATCTACAAAAAATGAATTGAAAAAAAAACAAATAAATGAATGAAAAATACTCTTTTAGAGTGACGGAGCGAGCGTGAGGGAGTGAGCTTCACAGAGCGAGCATGAGGAGCGAGAGTGACGGAGCGAAGGTCACAGAGTGAGACTGGCAGAAGGACCACCGCCACAAGAGTGAGATAGCGAGAGAGAGAGAGAGTGAGAGAGCGAGAAAGAGAGAGAGTGCGTTGGTCGCAACAGTGAAGGGTTTGGGCACTATAATACTTTTTATAAAAAATACTCAACATCGGTTTTGTTATAAAAACCGTTGTTATTCACAACAAACTTAACATCGGGTAATACCAAAAACCGATGTTAACGTACTAATGAACAAATTCAACATCGGTTTTTTAAAAAACCGATGTTAACATTAATTCGTTAACATCGGTTTTTAAGAAAACCGATGTTAACAAAGTCACAGTATTTACAAAAATGCCACCGCGTGTTTGTTTACATCGGTTTTTTGAAAAACCGATGTAAACATACCGATGTTAAAACTATATTTTCTAGTAGTGTGAAGTGACCTCCGTTGATGATGTTAGAGGTCTTTTTCCTCTTTGAAACCTTGCAATCTCTTGCAGGTCGTCTTCTTCTTCTTCGTTTTCTAATTCTTGCATCCCCTCCAATAACTCATTTTCAGCAATTTTTTACTCATAGGCTGCCTTCATTTCCTATTTAACATCTTCCGGTATTTTCCTACAAGCACCCACATCTCTTATTCCAAGTTGATGCTTTTTCGCTCTAGTAATTCACCGGTAGATGTTTTCAAGCAAAAATCACATGTCACGCTCTTCCTATTGTTCTTGTTCTGTAAGCTGTTCCACTTCCAAAATATGTCAATCCTATCACCTGTAGGCTTAAACATTGCAGTTGAAGATCCCACTCATGGCATGGTATTAGTTGTCTTGTTATTTCCTTGTTGACTAAACATGGTTGGTAGGGAACTAGAGGCCATGATTCTGCTGGGCAGAATAAAAACACAAAAAAAAAAAGAAACGAAAACGAAAGAAAGAAAAAAAAAAGAAACAGAATATAAGAAAATGAAACAGACACAGAGAAAGAGAAGGAGAAGAAAGAAAGAACAAAAAAAGAAAAAGAAAAACTGAAAAACCTCGATGGAGAAGGAGACAAATAGCCGCCAAAGGAGAAGAAGAAATGGCCACGAGAGAAGAAGACAGAGACGTCGGAGGTTTGCACGCCAGACGTCGGAGGTTTGCGCTAGAGGGAGTGAAGGTCGCGCCGGAGCAGGGATCGAAGGTTTGCGCCGGAGGGAGTGAAGGTCACATCGGAGGAGGTTTGCGCGCTGGGAGCAGGTAGGTCACACAAGAAGGAATAACCCACTTAAGTGAGTGAAACGTCGGGGCGTTTTCGACATTTCACTCACCCTTCCCAATCGCGGTCGCGTCACCGCAATCGTGGGCGCGACGCCGCGTCCCCTGTCGCGGCCGCAATAGCCACTATCGCAAAACGCACCGCTACTCCACCCCCTATAGCGGTGCATGGCCGCTCCGCACCGATCCGCCGCAATCGCGGCTGCGATGGCCGCTATTGATAAGCATGATGAAAATCAACAACTACTTGTTTGAGAACTTGATTCGAAGAAGGCTTGGGCATACTAGTGTCAAAATCCTTCAAAATGTTTGAATCACTTGAAATGAACTCAAGTAAAGAGAAGGGATTCTTGGTAATTTCTTGCACTTGCACAAATGCTTCACTACTGGTATGAGCAGTGTTCAAAGGATATTTTCTGTTGGCTTGGTTTGTGTTGCTGAAGTTACAGAAACAGGTGCACCTTGTTGAAGGGTTGGTGAAGGATTTGATTTAGGGTGAGAATGAACATCACCTCCTCCACTTGCAGTATTGTTTGGGGAAGACTCACAATGACTTGCCTCTCATTCTTCTTCTGCAGAAGGAACTTGGCTTTTCAAAGATTCAGAGGCACTGCTTTCATCCTCTTCACTTCCCCTTTCACTTGTTACTCATCCGCATCAACATTCTCGTCTTCTTCTTTAGAAGTTTGAGCTGAAATAAAACTTTTTAGATCCAAATACTTGTCGAATGGTGTAAAGCTAGGCTCTTAAAAAATTCAAGAATCTGACCAACTCATTTCTTCTACCTTGATCTAATTCAATAAGTTGTTCTTGATGGGGATTGTCATTTTCCATAGCTTCTGCTTCTTTCAGGTTCAATGGTTTCTTTAGGAATGGGATCGACCAGAGTCTTAGAAGCCACATTGAGGTCCTGCACTTAGGAATTGAACTTAAAATGAATATATTTATAGAAAACAAAATGTTTCTTTTATTCAACAAAGAATTGGAAACATACTCCTCTTGATCACTGTTAGCTTCTTGTTCTTGAGTAGGAGGAGATATTCACAACACTTTCATCCTGAAATAACAACATAGTTAAAAGATGACAATCGAAAATAAAATATACTAAGTCAACATGACATTCGAGGTACATATAATGGTGGTGGATTGGATGGTTGCTTAGGATATTGGGAACGAGTAAGGTACTTTCGGATTTGAACGTACAGACACATCGAAAATGCTCATTTAAGAAACTATGAAATATATCGAAGGAGTTCTTTAGAGGCAGTAAAGAGATGTACGTACCTATTCCTTCTATTTTTTCTAGGGAACTTAAGCCTTAGAGATACTAGCAGAATCTTCATAAGCCTTCTTCGTATAGGTTTCAATGGTTGGATTGTTTTTTTCATGCTTTGTCCAGATTTCAAAGGAGCCTTAATTACTTGAACATTATAATAAGGGTTAACTCATATTTAAGATAATAAATAAATGGCTTTAAAAATTCAAGACTTAGTATTCGCTCAGAAGAAGTGGTTTCCTTCGATTGTTAGGTATCTGTAGACTTCTTGGGTAATGAGGTTTTTTTAACCTCAGTTACAACCTTCTTTGATTTTACCATTGAAGGTGTTGCCGTGGCAGACTAAGTAAAATGAATTATCATTGAATAAGATGAGTTCATAGAAAAAGGTAACTACTTGGTAAGAGTCAAAAGTTATAAATACCTTAGTTTTTTTTTTTTTTTTTTGGCACAGCCATATAAATACCTTAGTAGCCATGGTACTTTTGGATTTGTTAGCTAGGAGCCTTTTTCTTGTGCCTTTACTTTTTTGGGATTCATCCTCATCACTTTCCTCATTTTGCTCATCATTCTCTTGAATCTTTCAAGGAATTGCTAAAACAAGAAGTAATAAAAATTCGATTGAGTATATATATAATCAAAAAGATAAAGAATAGTCGAATGAAGACATTCAATGAATCTTACCTCAAGGAGTTTCATTGAGCAATCTTGCTTTTTGGATACAAACAAGCCAAGGGGGAAGTTCATTGTTATCAAGGTAAAGGTAAGGGTCATAAAAAAGTTTTGTGGGGAAAATATCATGATGCCTAGGAGGATCAGGTTTGCTTAAGCAGCAAAAGACCAAGTGTCTCGAACCCATTTAGGTTGTCTAAGGAATTTCATCATATCAAATTTGGTAGAAGGGAAAGTAGGAAGGTTGTTTAGGCAATACTCATAGAAATCGTGTAAGGTTCGAGGATTGATTATTTTTCGATTAAGTCTATTTTGCCTAATTTTCTCCCTAAGGGATAAGGCTACTAAATTTATTGTAAGACTTATATGTACAGGGCTATAAAACTTCTTGTAAAAATTCTCGAATTTGGTAATTTGACGATAGTATTCGAGTTTACCTTTCTTCTTGTCAACTTTTTGAAGCAATCTTCAATAGAAATGGTCTTGTTCGAATAGAAGGTGTTCTACCAATCATCAATTTCCTTTGTAACCACAAAGTCTTCAGGATCTGGAAGTTTTTTCATAATCAGATATGGTTTCAATTGGCTAAAACCAAATAGACGAGATAAAAGTTGAGGCTAATAAGGATAAAAGGCAACATCCTACATGTTGAGGCCAACCACCAAGATGTAAGTTAAGAAACTTGTCCATATTTCGATCGGCTCAACTTGTTCACCTAGAGTCTCTACAGGGAAATTTTCTTCAAACCAGCAGGCCATGTTATGTTTGATTGGACAAAGGGTGCTAAGTCTTTAGTAAAATCTTTTGTTCAATCGAAGAGGGCAGGTGAAATACATCAATCTTGCACCTTTTAGCTCGAGAGCAGGGGAAAATCTGGTGTCACATTGCAGGTGTGATTTAAAGATCGAATTGAGCCATATATGATAAACCAAAAAGGCCCAGAGAGTCCAGTTATGGACTCCTTCCGATGGAGGTTATTGGCAGCATCAGCGAAGGCTTGATAAACATTAGGCAAAAGCAATTTGGCCAAGCACAATCGAGGCTCCCTAATGCAAAGCAAAAAAGGAAGGTTGTAAAAGCTTGTTGGGACTTCAATTGATTTAGTGTAAACAAAATAGGTGCAAACCCAATAGAGAATGAAGACCAAATGCTCTCGATCAGTAATCAGAGAAGTGGTTGTTTTAGTATTAATTCCTCGATGGTTCTCCGTAAAACCTCCATAGGACTTCTTCTCCTAGTTGATGATTTTTGGATTGATGGTGTTTGGGAAAGAACCAACTATATACTTCTCTCCAGTGGGCATCAGATCAGTAATTGCTACAACATCGAGAAGTTTTGGTGCAATAGGGCCACATGGTAGTTCAAGTGCATCAGTATTTTGATTCCAGAAAAGGGAAGCTGCCATTACCATTGAAATGTCAATCTTTGAAATGTCTTGTTTTCTAAGCTGAACAAGAAACAAGATTCTTGTCTTCTTCCAATGGTTAGCATTCTTAGTCTCTAGCCAAGCTATGTAATTTGTACGATCAGAAGAAGGATTTGAAAGAAAATCTTCTTATTGTCCTTCATGAAGTCCATTCTAATCGAAACATCATGGATTGGAGGAATTTCTTCCTTATTGCTTGCAAAGAAATAGAAGGACTCTTTTGGTGGGTTGGTGCGGATAGGACCGGCAAAAGCTAATTGCTTTTCAGCAAGAGAAAAAGGATCATTACCTGGGTTTCCCAAAGCTTCTTGGTCTCAGCTTCTGAACTAGGAGAAGGAGCGAATCACTTGTCGTTGAACTCCAGGAAGCAACAATGGGAAAATCACTTTCTTGTGTTGAAACAGAAGAAGCTTCCATGGCATGGAAGTTAATATGAAGACAATGGCGAGGAAGGAAAGTGAAGGTCTAGAGATTTCAAAGAGAGAAAGTGTTCTTGGGGCTTCTTTAAGAATGAGAGTGAAGAACTTAGAAAGAGGAAAAAGGTTCCAATTTATAGGAGAATTATGCTCTGTTAGGACATTTTAATGAGGAAACAATAGTGGGTTTAAATAAAACAATGGATATATCTTTAGTGAAATTAAAGATAAAATCCTATCTAATCATTGTTATTTATGGGGAAGCGACGTGTTCGTCATATGATTAGTTGGTTGCTCCACGTTTTAATAGGTAGTGGTAGACATGGGTGAGGTAATTTACTTATTTATCCTTACACGTAAATAAGCACTCTTTCGTTTATACTTAAATAAGTATTTGAAAGAAGGAAGTTTGATTAGGTTAAAAAAATGAATGTTCTCAAGAATTCGAACATACATTTTTTGGGGACTGGGGGTGTAAGTAAAATTTCTAATCAAGCATGAGAATAGAATGAATTTAAAAAAAAAATTGATACTGAAGTTGTGTTCGAATATACTCAAAAACATTTGAGGTAATTTGATTCGAAGGACAAAACTTAGAATATGAAAAGTATTTTTTGAAGACTAATTGTTGAAGTTATATGCTCCTCGAAAAGTTGAAGAAAATTAGTCATTGAAAACATGTGGTCTCGATCAAGTTCACAAAAGCAATTCTTAACGTTTTCTGATAGAGAGTACGAAGATACATGTGTCAACATTATTGATAGTTAGTTTGAATAAGTTGTACACTTGTATGAATCATGTAAGTCGATCCTTGAGTCACATAAAGCTATAAATAGGCACAATAATAATTTTCTTGGTTACGAAGATCACATAAACTTTTACACCAACATGTCTTACAAGAAAAATGACTACGATTATCAAGAAAACATGTATGTTTAAATCCATTTCTTAATGCAATTTACAATTAATTTTTGCAAAATTATTTCCTTTTTATTAATTTAATTTCATGCAATTCTCTTATTCTATGTTTCTTCTCCAAACTTTCATTTTATTTTGTGCTTTACTCCCATTTCAATCTCCATTTATTCTCTAAACTCAAACTCTTATATATTTTGTGCTTTACTTTTTTGCAACTTTCATTTTATTTTGCACTTTACTTTCAATTTACATTTCAAATACTTTACATTTACGTCAATTTAACATTGTTTGTGTTTCAATTCTCTTTATTTTAGAAATCATTTTACATTACAACTCTTATATGTTCTCATTCATATAAAAAGCATTCTATTACTAAAAACTAAAAAGTTAACAATATAATCATTGTGATCATATTTGGAACAAGTATATTTTCGATCTACATTATGTTTTACTGATAATTACCAAGAACCATTTCTTTAACAAATCTTAATAATAGAATGATTATCTTTGATGATAACATGATAATTTATAATTATGTCAAAATTCTATGTTTATTTGATTGATCTCATAATTCCTTTAATTTGAAAGTTATATCAATTATTAATTTGAATAAAAAAGATTTACAATTATGATTATGTCACACTAAATAAATAAGTTGTTTATGATTAATAAGAATTAATTGGACTGTACAATGCAGTGGCTTTCTTACAAAGATATGGACTGTACAACCATACTAGAAGAAATAACACCTAGTCTCATAAGAACAAAGCGAAACTTTCTATGGTTGGGTGTGGAAGACAAGAGCAAAATTTCCTTGCGAGGTGGGAGAAAGTATCAGCCACTAGAAAAAGAAGGTCTGGGAATGAAAATAAAACTTATTGTTGGCTATGTGGAGATAAGTGTTTTTAAGGGAGAAATAAATTGCTTTAATTTAAACACGACCTTGAATTTTACTAAGTCGATCCCAATGGTAGAAATAACACTTCGTTTTGGTTGAGAGATGTGGGCATACTTTAAAGGATGTCGTGCATGCCCCATGACTCTAAAAATTCTATTGTCGATGAGAAAAAAAAATACTTTTATATGGGACTTTATTGTCATTGGAAAATGTTATATTTTTTAATATCTTAGGTAATATTAATCAATTCAAAATATAACCCAATATTATTTTTTATTGTAAAAAAACAAAATATTATTATATTACCAATAATTTTATAAAAAAATATTATAATATAATAGTTGATGTACAAATGTAGATAAATAAATAAATAGATAGATTAATCATTAATAATGATATATAAACATTAATTCCTCCATTACATATACTAGGTTAACACTTATCATATTTCTCTATCTTTCTTCTCATCATATCACCTTTTATACTTATACTAATCTCTCTTCTAGCTTAATCTCTTTTTAGATGTTAAACAACATGGAGGTGTCATGCATCGTCATTTCCTAATTTTTGGTACAGTTTGTAGGAGCAAAAGGCACTTTTTTCCCTTGGAGATCGTACTCCACTTGAAAATCAACCTGTGCCAAGTTTCCAAAGATGGAAAATCCATTTGCATAGATGTTGTGTAGTACCGCCAAGCAAAGCATGTTCAGGTCATCAAACCTAAAAAATAGGTTCTTAGGGCTCACAATTGAAAAACCTTAGCTCCAATAAATTTAAACACAATTTCAGGAAAAGTTATATTAGTCGTGATATGGAAGACAAAAGTCGAACGGTGTGGAATATCTTTCATTGTCTCTGAAACGTATACCAAGGGCTTCTTGCAACAAAATTACAAAATCCTGGTAAAGGGTTGCTCCAAGATATGTTAACACTGTCCCAGAATCGATTATTATGTTGCCCTTAGTATGATCAGTTGTTTGTACTTGCACCATCTTTTGTCCAATAGTGACGCCTACCAGATGGAAGTAATATGAAGGATAAGATGGGTTTATTATGAGGGGAGTGAAGACAACCCCATTTCCCGTTATTGTTGCTTCGTTACCAAATTTCAATTTGGTACCATAGTTTGAACTGAAAGGAAGCAAACAATAGGAGAATTTGTGATACTAGTGACAATGGCCCCACTCCAAGACCCACTATTCCTGTGACTTCATCGCTAATATGATGAGAGAACTCGTTGTTTGATCCACATCCGAAAATAGTCTTAGGAAATGTAACAGTTTGGGACCTACAATGAATGGATTCAGTACACAATACTCCTCTGGTGGATGATGCGTCGCCATAATTTTTTGAGTATAAGCACAAATTAACCTGAAAGTAAACAATAATGATATTTTATGGCATGATGTGGAAGGTTGTGAGTCACATGACAAATTTGTGAACGTGGAAGACTTGTCTGGTTCAAACAATGTAGTGTCTTGGGCAAAACATGTCTCACAAGGTAAACATTATCTTGGGGATAAATATGTATGCTCAATAGTCAATATCTAATCCACAATGTTATCGATTTTAGTAAATAATTATTTTTTTATTTTTTTTATTATATTTATTGTTTGTCTTTGATTAAAATTGGATATTTATTATTATGATAGAAATTATGATAATGAGAAACAAATTATTTATAATTTTAATCTAAATTATTTTTGATTGTAAGATTATTATGAATAGGATGTCGATAATCCTGATAGATTAATATATATATATATATATATAATGATCTTTATTGAATAAAGATTAATAAATCTCATTTATTAAATTGCATACATAGATGATGTACATGTGGAGTTGTTATCATTGAACTTACTCAATTGAAAATTTTTAATAGTTAATATTACATTGATATCTTAATAGAAAGTTCTCAAAAAGAAATATAATAATTTCTTTTGACATGAGATTATCATAATAATTCACAAGTTATTTATTATCTTTTAATTTCAGACACCTAATGTCTTAGGACAATGTTGAATGAATATTGTATATGATTAAATACTTGTAAAATTAATGATTAATCAAGAACGAATCCATCAACTCTAAGTAATAAGTTTGAGCTCTATAATAGAATTAAGATATTGGTCAAGACAATTGAATGAAAAAGAAAAGAGTTTCTTAAGTCATACATTGATTAAATGTGTTAGCTTATTAAAGTTTGACAATAATATTATACTCTAGATTTAACCTTTAGCTATAAATAATTGAAGAAAATATTACATTATTTTTCTATTGATTCTTGAAGGTAAAAAATATTACTTCATGTTATCCTAACATTAAGTAGTGTTATTAAGGTCTGTCTAGATGTAAGTTTCTCTACAAACATTTTTAGAAGAAGAAAGTAAGAAGAAGAAAAACTGAAATAAGCTTCTTCATAAGCTAAAATGAGTTTTTCATTAGCTCATTTGTAGATATCATCTCATCTTTTAGAGAAACTATATTGATGAGCTTTTAAAAATTTGCTAATAGAGAGATTAATTTTGCTTATGGAAAAGTTTATCTCATTTTCTTCTTCTTTTAATAGTGCTTATAAAGAAGCTTATACAAACTGACCCTTAAACGCCTACCTTGATTAGTATATTAATTTGATTAATATATTATCGATTTAGTATTAAATCTACGGGATCATACACAAACGAGAGTTCTAATATCTGTTAAAAATTATTTTAATATTTGATGATTAATTAAATTAGAGAATATAATATGTTCAAATGATTAATTACTTTCCTAAGTGGAATATATTATATTTTTGCTAGCATTGAAAATGTAAATAATATAAATAATTTAAAATATTGAAAATTTATTTTCTATGTCATGCTATAAATACGGCCCTAGAGAGGTTAGCCTCGATACACATGGAATATTTCCATTATTGAAGAAAAATTTTATATTTCAAGAGCGCATCAATAGTTACACCTTTAATTTGTTGTTTGTTTCAATACAATTTAGATGCAAAATATATCATTTTTAGTCAGCTGTGCGTGTTTTGAACACCCTTTTTCCGTCATATTGTACCCAAATAAGATCACGCCATGTGTCTAGAGCAAGTTTCCACACGAGGGGTACCAATGTATCGAATCTCATGAGATTTTCTCCATGGTTTGGAATTCTAACATATGTATGTGTTTTGTTTTCATTGAAATCAGAGGGGGAAGCTCGGTTTAATCGAGAAATCAGAGAAAAGGGTGACAATGGTGAGTCACGGTGGATAAGGTCAATGCTGAAGCCCCTTAGGCCTTGAGTTCTCTAGAGGATACATTAGAAACTAAGTATAATCGAATTCATTTTTTATTTGAAAAAATAATTTAAAAATCAGTTGAAAATTAATTTGACTCTTATAACCAATTTAAAATTGGTTAAAAATCAGTTCAATTCAGAATTAATTTTTTAAAATTAGTTTATTTTGAACTAATTTTTAACTCAATTTCACTATTTGGATATAAAATCGAACAGGTTAAAACACTTTTAAAACCAATTTGATTTGATTTTTTTTTATCAAATTAGTTTTTGCACACCAAACAGCAGTGGAGCCATTTTGAGGAAGTTCAGATTCAAAGAAGTAAAGGACAGAGGAGGGAGTACGTTGAAGGGCATCTATTTATATATATTTTTAGTTTTGCTTGAGTTATTTCTTCGTGTTTTTTTGGGGCCAAGTCAAGTTTTGCAAGAAATTAATGGTTTTCTGTCTCAACTCTCAATAAAGAGGTCTAATGAGAAATTATTTGGTAATTACGGGAAACGGTTTTCGGTCTCAACATGAGGACAATGAAGAAATTGTTGAATAATGATGATAGATTCATCGTTCTCAGTCTCAAAAGGTTATTGTTTAATTTGTTTTACCGTACGTATTTAAGATTGAGGTTAGTTATTATATGAATACATTTTGCATATACGATTTGTTTTTACCTACTACAGCATCATTGAGCTCAACAACATCTAAAAAATTAATATTCTTAAATTAAGAATAATGTTACTATTTAAATGTAATTAACATTCTTACAAATGTAGTATAAAATCTATATGTTACTAATTAACATTTTAACACATTAATTAAATCATTTTATAAACATCACCCATTAACATATGTTTTATTATTATTATTATTTAGTGCAGGAGTAGTCCCACCTCAATGATGGACAACCCAAAATTTAATCAACAACCTCAATAATAATTGTTTTCCGAATGTGCTTACACTACAAAAAAATATGTATTTACTGTCAGTTTTTTTTTTGACAGTCAATATAAACTACCTAAAATATTGCAAATTAAGAGCATAGGAGGTGTTTAGTGAGTTTCTAAGGATAAAAAATTATTTCTTAGAAGAATTATGCATTGGAGAATATCTAAGTTACATGAGAATTTCTTCACAAAAAATTTGGGTTTCTTATATAAGAAACTCTTTCTAGAGTTTTTTATTTTTCAAATATCACCAATTAAGAGGATTTTTTTTGAAGTTTCTTGTAATTTTTTGCATTTGAGCAAAATTTGGTTAAAATTCTTATAAGTGGCATGATAATATAAGAATCACAAAAAAATGAGTAAATAACTTTAAAAAACTCATATAAGCACTCTCCATTAAAAATATTCTAAGAGCCTTTAGCACTATCACAGCAGATTTTTTACTATAACCGAACTTGGGGACACGGGACTTGACCAACTCATTTTATTTAATCTCTTAGTTGCGTGTTACTTAACCAAACTAAACAGGTTGTCTCAAACCCAACCTGTGTTCAAATTCAAAACCCCTACCATCTTCATCGCGCTCCACCCACCGATAAAACCATTCTCCCAAATTTTCCTCTCTACGGCCATATCAAGTCCCAACAGAGAAATATTAATGAGTTTTTTTTATAAAAAATATTATTTTTGACAAAAAAAAAAGAAAAGAAAAACACACTTTGTGTTTTTAAACCATCAGAAATTGAAAACGTGAAAAAATAAAAAAAGTGAAAATAAATTTTGTGTGATTTTCTGACAATGTCACTTCACTTCTGACAGTTAGTTCTGACATCCAAAAATTAATTTTGTGGTGATTTTTAGTCATCAGAAATAGCTTTTTAGCCACCATAAAAATATCAATTTTTTGTAATGTTAAATGGAAAGGGAAAAACAGTTCTAGCAAACACGTAATGTAGTTTTATTGTCGTCCCACTGGAAGGCTTTGAATTCTCTTAAACTCTTGAAGTAAATTGTGTATGCATTAATAATGTAATATTATATAATTATATTGTCATCAATTCATAATTCAATATCTATGATAAATTTATTATTTTAATTTACAAAATAATAACTACCGTATAGTTATATCAATGATGATTTTTTTATTGTTTAACAATGTAAAACTTTTATACCGATAACTGAAAAAAGTCAAAGTCTTGTTTGAATCCATTGTGATATTAAGTGTGAACAATAATGTGGCTTCTTTGTTGAATTAGGTAGAATAAAATAGTAAATTTGTCTTAGTGTTGTACAGATCCAGTGGCAACCTTACAAGACTATGGACTACAGTCGATCATACCAAAAGATACAAAAAGCTAGTCTGATTTTACGTAAGCATCTAGGACTATGCTATTGTGTTTTGACAACGCTAAAAGGATATTCCTGATCATTGCTTTAGGCAATTTCGGATGGATCAAACTGTTCCAAAAGAAGTGGAACAATGGGAACGAAAGCAGCCTTTAACAAATATATGAATTTTGTTATATATGATACCATAAATTATTTGCCCCCTCAAAATATTCTAGCAAGATCATGGAGTAGACCTGATGGAAAAAATGGATCGACTTTCTCAAAGAGTGGTTAGAGCGTTGGCATATGGTGGCAACAGTGCAGATCATTATGGTGAGTACATGCAGTGTGGTACTAGTTCAAGAAAATTACCTAGAACTCTAGAAATATATCAGGAGCATAGTTTTAAAATGTGATCTGCAATGGCAATTGTGACCGCATTTTCTCGCAATTAACCGCAATGTAAAGATTGTTTTACTCACTGTAACCACAATTTAAAACAATGATCAAGAGAGTCACATAATTGGAATCAGAGTATCAAAAAAGAATGTCTTTGTTTAGTTATGCTTTATGTAGCAATTCTTTATGCTTAATTTAGGGATTTTAAATCCTCTACAAATTTTAGTCATGAACTATTTTTAAAATATGATTAACAAGTTTAAGTGAAAGTAGAGAATGCTAATTAGGTAAATTAGGTAATATTTTAATATAAGGCATGAATTGAATTAAATACAAGATATGTGTTTGAGCATAAAAAAACCTGAAAAATTCGAAGCATTGATTTGATTAATTGTAGTGAAACTCCTAGAGTAATTACTAGCTAACTTCATTTGGTCAATCATAGGATGACCCTTTTTCTTCTTTTTTGTTTTTATAAACAGGATGACCCCATTTCTAATTCTTCCGAGTGTTTTCCAACATATAAAATGTAGAAATTAATTTCATAAATAAAATAAAAGAAATTAAAAGCTGGAAATGTTAGGGATAACAACAACAAAAGGAACATTTCGTGCATAGCAAGTTACATAACAATTCGTTTTTTTAATGTATAATTTTTGTTCCGAAAGCAAGTTACACAACAATATGAAAACCATTATTCAAGAATTAATGAAATGCAGGAAAATAAATATATCTATATGAACAAAGAAAAATACAGCTGTAGATAGTGTTGTCGTGAATGCAAATTTGATCATTACAATTATACAATTTTTTACCTAAACTAAAATTACAGTGCTTTCTTTTTAAGATAATTCAAATAATTTCGGAGTGTGACTTTTTTATTTTAGTTCGTGATGGAAAAATGAAGAGATACAATTTACAATTTTGGATTGTATACAATGAAGACATATATCGGAAAAATGAATACATATATACAATTTACTTTTAGTTCGGCGTAAACGAGGAAGCGATCGAGTGTGTGGTCCTCTTTGTCAATTCTCCTTCTTCTACTCAATCGAGGTGGTGATGCACCTCGAGGACTTCCGTACTAGAACATGTTCCTCTCCTCCACGGTGAGTTCCTCATTGTTGGTGGTGGCATATGATCATGAACCCGTCAAAGCATAGGACTTTCGGGTTAGAGAAGACTCTATGCGTGGAAGAGATGGAGGAAGCGATTAGAGTTCGTATAGATCTTGAAGGGGTTCTAAGATAAGGATTTATGAGGGAGGGCTTAAGTGGTAAGGTTTTTTATGTGGACATTTTTGCTCAAAATTTAACACCTTAGTAATAGTAATGGTTGAGAAGAAGTAAAAGTGATGCATTTTAATAGAAAGGGTACGAATGTAATGTAACATATATTCCTAATTTACAGACCTTAAAACTAAATAATAAAGAGACATCTTTTATGGAATAACTTCAATATTTAATAGTTAAAAGATAACCTTGAACATTATTAATATTACTTGTCTTATATTATTAAAAGATAACCTTGACAGCCCAAATATTATGTGATAGGCAAAAGCAGAGCCAGAGAAAGCTATTGGCATGGCAAAGGTAACCTTGTGGAAGGAAGAATCAGACATTGCTAGGTAGGCTTCCTTACTTGCAAGCAATAGTGAAAGAGACTTTCAGGCTGCACCAAGCAGTTCCATTACTCCCTAGAAAAGCTGAAGTGGAGTTGGAGATGCATGGCTACATGTAGTAGTGGGTTTGAGTGTCTCTTGACTGTGCTAAAGAAAATAAAATAATTAAATCTTTTAATCACGTTGAAAAATTGTCTAATAAAGTTATCATTAAAAATCAATAAAAATATGTTTTATTTTTATAAAGATTAAATTAATAAAAAAATTAAGACGAAATTAATATTTTTAAAATTTTATCGAAACCTTAAACATATTTTATAAAAAAAAAATGCTCATGACTAATCTATCACACTTAATGACATGATAAGTGAATTGGTTAAGGTAGTTGTTATAACATCATTTAACATTACTTGGCTGTAGACAAAAAAACTTCCTATTTTATAGAAACCAAACAGATGTTTAAGTCTTCATTTATTAAGTCTTCCTATCTTATTAAGTCTTCATATAATAATAATAAGTTATTGTACAAAAGTTATTTTTTACACTTGATTATGAAATTTATTGAAAAAGTAAAAAAAAAAAAAAAAGAAGCTTATTTTGATTATTTTTTTGTGAAATTTATTGAAACATATTTTAATAAGATTTATAAAATTAAGATAATTCACTTTTACAAACTCGAATAAAGGTAAAAAAAATATTTTTTGACTCAATTTTTTAATTTTTATTTTTCTTATGAAAAGTGGGCCCAACACATTTTCTAAAAATTAAGCACCTAAAGTGTTGTTTTGAATAATTTTAAATTTTAATTTTTTTGAAAACTAAAACTAGTTTTTAGGTTTTTAATTTTCATATTTGTTCTTATCAAATTTACAATGTGGCCCTTTGCTGATTACCGAGCAGCACTCAAAATCTTTGTTGTATTTTGAGGGTCAACATTCAGGGAAGTGTATACAGTTTTCAATTACTCGAATATTGTTCAATAAAATGTAGAAATTAATTTTACAGCTAAAATGAAAGGAAGTACAAACAGTGAATATTAAAATAATTTAAGAAAATAAAATGGAAAATTCCTTGAAGCAGTTAGGTAATTTATTAGTATTATTGTTGTACCGAAAGTCTCTCCTATATGTTGACCATATAGTCTCTGTTGGAGATGAAATGAAAAAGAACAAGTACAATAGAATAAGAGCTTTTATTATGTAAAAATTTCACAAAAACAAAATATAACAACACATCTCTAATAGTATTTTTCCCAAATCTCTCTTTAATGTCTCTCACAAGTGTTTTAACACTTTTTTTTCCTTTCACTCTCTTTTCTCTTCTTTCACTCATGCATCAAAATGTCTAACATACAACACATATATATAGATGAACATAGAAAAGTTTAACTTGAATTTGACAACTTATGATAACCATTAGTTTCCATTTCCTTTGACCAACGCGTTTTCCAACTCATATAAGATAATTTTGTCAATACATTTGGATAAGATTACAAGTTATATTTTTCTAGGTTCTTCAAGTTTCCATAAACTTCTTCAAGACTTCATAAGCTTCTACATTGGTGGTAAAAGAATTCAATTTGAATTTGAATCCTCCATAAGCTTCTACATTAGTGGTGAAAGAATTCAATTTGAATTTGGATTCTTTTGGTGATAGGAAGAAGGTAGAAGCAAAATTGAGTTTGAATTCTAACCGTCTCAATTATTAACCGCTTCCTTAAATATCTATCTCTCTGTTTGACTATTTTTTTTTATTATAAATAAAAGCAATGTGTATGAGGAAAGAGAAAAACACATGAATGATAACGAAGAGAGAAAAAAAAAAAAAAAAAAACTAGTTACCCCAATGTGCGGATGCTTCAATAGAGAGAAACACAAATATTGATTCATCTCATCTCATAAGCTACTAGGTTTTAGTGAGTGTCGTAATCAAAAATTTAATAATCTTCTATTTTTTTTAGGTTCATTCTACTTATATATAGCTTGTTTACCTAGTTACACAATCAAAACTTAGCGGGAAGAAACTCATATGTTTTAATCACAAATTGGTAAAATTGGGATGGCATATATACCTTTGCTACAATTCGTTGTTTCACGGAGTGCTGATGACATTATTTGGTATTCATTGAAGTAGGGTGTTTTTAAAAAATCCTCAAAGCTAAAAAATAGTAAAGGAATTTTTTTCTTTTACATAATAAAATAGTAAGGATATTTATAAAAATCAGTATTCATAAAATATTGTATTATTTTATATATTTGATAAATATTATTATTTAAAAATAAATAAAATTTTAATTATATTCAAGTTAGATTGATTTTTGGTTGAATCTAAAATTCCAAATTCATCACCAATTGAATTTTAATTGGTGCATTAAACTAAAATCAATTTAATTCAATAATTCAATCCAATCCACAAAAATTTAATTTGGTTGAATTGGATTGGATGAGATCGTAGATTGAGTCAAATGGGCTTATACTCTTATGAAGGAGACTTAGATAACAAAAAAAAAAAAAAAACTAATCGTGGTTCTTCATATATGCTAAATGAATAAATCATTAATCTAATCCAAACGTGGGAAACACTGGTTCTCTTTACATGCAAAATGAATCTAATCTAATCTAAACTTGACTCTTTGTACATGCAACGTGGAAAATTCTCTAGGGACTGCATCTAATCTTAGGCTCAAAAGAGGGCAATAAATACATGATAACAACAACACAGAAAATAAAATAAAATAAAGCAGCGAAAAAAATGCAAACAACAACGGATCATGAACACATGTTCAGCTTATGAAGATTTATTCTTGCTTTGCTTTCTTTTCAATGTCTGTCCCAATCAGCTGTTTAAGATCCTCAAGGATGGTAGGTCTTGATTGAACATCCTGATGATTTGCCAAAGTGGTGACAATTTCTTTTGGCACAAAGCACCTTTCCTCCGTGTACAGCTTCTCTTGAACAAAGGGAGAAACAACTAGAGCATGTAGATTTTCAGGACGAGGTTCAGCTTTATCTTCCTGCCACAATTAACAAAATATTTTATGAAGGAGATACGAATTTGAGCATAAAAAACAAAAAGAAAATTAAGATGAAAAATTGAAAGCATTGATTTGATATTTCTAGATACACTTTTGGAGTAAGATACGTACTGGCTCATTTAAAGGGTGGTAAATCACGGATGACCCTATTTTTTAATTCTTCCAAATGTTGTCCAGTACAATAAAGAAATGCATTTTATAACCACTATAAAAGAAAGTAAGACATTGAGTATTATAAAAGAAAAGAAAAGGAAAAACAAGTGGAGAATTTCATGTAAAGCAGTTACATAACAAACACAGTTTTTTAAGCATATTTCTTGCTCTGGTGGAAGTCTCTTAATTATATAGATCATGTCCTCCTCCTGTAACCGTTTTCCTTAACTTTCTCTCTTTAACCAAAGCAATTAAAAATTCACGATATGGATACAACAGTGAGTCATACTTAGTAAATTACACATTACTAGCCAACGCAGTTCAGCAATTTTACCTTTGGTATGTACTAAGTAGCAACACGTAGTCACGGAAGACATGCACTGCACTAACTAAATCTTAATCCCAAATCAACCTTAATTACATTACAGCATAACAAACGTTCCTACGTGAACAATATAACATACTCTAATTCTAAGCAAAGTGTCCACACTTACTAGATGACCAAATAGGCAATGAGCAAACACATGCATTTGGATTGTTAAAGTAAATATTGATGTAGCTACACAAAAGAACTAATTCAGACAAAAGACTCTATTAAGCATTTGTCAGCAAAAAAAGAAATTAAAATTAGTATAAGAAAGAAAAGATTGACAATATTAAAAGCAATTAAAATGAAGTAAAATTAAGCAGTTCCATAACATAACATCATTTTATATATGACCCACATGATTAAAAATTATGGCAAGAAATTAGCATTACGTACCTCTGTGTTCATGAGTTCAAGCATTCCAACTTGGGCTTGAAGGAACTTAACATACTTAGCAGCTGCATGAAGCATCTCAGCTGTGTTCATCTTTGGTCCACCAGGAATCAACTTCCCAAGCTGTTGAGTCTTCTCAGTGATCTTTTTTCTCCTTTCTCTTGCCGCTACGCTCTGGGGAGATATGATTCTCTCGCAACCTTTCTTCTCACATTGAAGATCCACACAAGTAGTACCATATTGTGGAACCTCATAAAGTTGTTGTTGGAGTTCCTCCTCTTGGAAGGAGAAGTTATTATCATAAGGCACAACAAACCTGTCTAGGATATTGGATGGTAGTGTTGATGTAGTACGCTCTTGCGGTGGCAAGAACGCGTGTTCTTCTTGTTGTTTCTCGTAGCAGCACTTTTGACGTTTAGGGCATGGAAGAAGATTGTAATCTTCATGAGTTGAGAAAATTTCATCATGATGACTGAGTGAAGGGAAGGGATTGATCTCTGGAGTATAGAGAAAATCACAAGTTGGGTCAATGTAGTTCTCAAAAAGAGCGTTTGAAAGGAAGAAGATTTCATCTGAGTAGGGAAGAAAATGTTGGAGGTTTGGTGCTGCAACTTCTGGCATGGCTTCATGGAAAGTGTTTGTTTCTAAGTGGGGAATTTGAAGAGTGTCAAAGTTGAAGGACGTGCTCAGTGCCATCATAAACAACAAACAACCTGCAACATGAAAAGAGAAGTTAAATATAGTGGAAAATTAGACCAATATAGAATAGAAGAAATGGTGCATTAATTCATAACTCAATAATACAATGTGCTTGCATGCAAGCCTAGTGTAATGGTTGAAATTAAAGCCTATGTGCATATGTAGAAGCAGGAAGAAGAAGATAACAAGAGACAAGACATGAGGTTTAGTAGTGTATGAGGCATGCACAAGACACAAGGATCTTTACTTTAGATATTTGTAGCATGTAGCTAGAGTATCTCTGTGTGTGAGAGAGAGACTTGAGAGAGAGAAAGATACGATGTTGTAGATTTGAGTATGAGAGATAAGGAAGATTATGTGAAGACTTTTATGCATGGGAGCTATGAAAAGAAAACTGACTCTATCCTCACTCGGCCTCTTGCTGCTTTGTGGGTTCAGATAATTTAGGGGAAGTTGCTGGCAGTTACGGAGAATGGATTATTAGCATTTTTTTTCTTTTTAAGTTTTTCTTTTTATTGGCTTCATTCGCATAGTATTGTTTTTCTTTTTCTTTTTTATTTCCCTGATGATTGAGAGAAGAAAAGAAAAAAAGTGTCACAAAATATGCCCTCATTTTTTTTTTCATTTTGATTGCTACAATTTCATGGCATGGTTGTGATATTATAGCTCGGTTTTTGTGTAGCTTCTTGCTAGTTTAAGGATTTTAAATCCTCTACTTAATGTGGTATGATAAAGCTAAATTTTAAGTCATGGACTATTTTTAAAATATAATTAACAAGTTTAAGTGAAAGTAGAGAATATTAATTAGGAAAATTAAGTACTTTTTTTTAATATAATGTAAAGTGACAATGTGAATGAGTTCCACTAAACTGAGTTCTGTTAATTTTAAGACATGAATTAAATTTAATACAAGATATGTGTTTGTGCACATAAAATAAAATAAAAAGATGATTTGATTATTTGTATAGTTACACTCCTAGAGTAATCACTAACTTTTCTTGGGCAATCATAGGATGACCCTTTTTCTAATTCTTCCGAATGGCTTCCAATATATAAAAATGTACAGATTAATTTTATAACCTAAAGAAATAGCTGGAAATGTTAGGGGCAAAAATGAAAAAAAAAAAATAGTGTATAGCAAGTTACATAACAATTAGTTTTTTAATATATATTATTTGTTCCGACCTCCTATGTTAACCATATCATCTTTTTTAACCGTTCCCTTAACTCTCTCAATATCATATGATAATTTTTTATAAAAACAGAACGAAAATCATCTTCCTAGAATTATTGAAAGGCAGGAAAAGCGATATATTTGTATGAACAAATAGAAATACAACATCTCATGACTTACAAGGTTGTAATAGTGTCATGAATACAATTTTGATTATTAAATTTATATAATTAAAACTACTTTGTATTTTCTATAATAAGTACAATTAATAATTCTGGAGTGTGACTTTTCCTTTTAATTTGTGGGGGAAAAATAAAGACATATATACATTATTTGGTTTATAATGGTTACTCATGTATTTCAACTTACTTTTTTTTCTCTCTACTCTAGATATATACTTCAACCCTCTTTATGATCGATTCATTCATTTCACTCTCTCACCGATTAAATTTTCCCAACTCATGAATATATCAATCTTCTCTCACCCCAAAATACCAAAAGTGCTACTACGAGAAGAATAACAATGTACATTTCTACTCTTCAATGTAAGAGCTTACTACACCAACACTACATCCAATTTCTAGATGGGTGTGTTGTGCCTTATGACAATTGTTGCTCCTTTGAATAAGAGGAGCTGCAACAACTGTACTATGAGGTTCCACAATACTGTAGTACCTTTGTGGACCATCAGTTTGAGAAAAAAGGTCACAACTCGAGCTTGGGAAGTTGGTTCCCATTTGACCAAAGATGAACACATTTAAGATACTTCATGCAGCTGCAAAGTATGTTAAGTTCCTTATATCTCAAGTTGGAATGCTTGAACTCATGAAATCACATTGTATAGCCACACAAACATTTATTATTTCCTACTATTAATTTGCAGGATGTGATATAGTTTGATCGATCAGATCATATTTTTCAACTCCAAGCATTATCCAAAAGTCTCTTATGTTAATTAACCGTATAATTCATGTATTGTTAACCATTTCATTAGCTTTCTCATTATTATATTCTAAATTTTTTAATTAGAAAAACTTAAATATCATTTGTCAAGTATTAATAATTATAGTAAATGCTACTCAGTGTCATAAAGGCATTAATTAAAAAATTTAAGTAGAGATATTTTTATTGGAAAACAAAAAGTTGTGCTATCCATGATTTACACAAAAAGTTCTCATCTTAGTTATTTAATCAATGTCCTAAGGACACTGATTAGCAAAACCCATAATTAAAATGCAAACTTAATAATCTACCATGATATAGAAAATTAATAATTTTTTAAGCAAATTAAACATTAACTAGTCATATACGTGCGCATTGCACGTACATATATATTATTTTAGTCTTATATTCACATATTATCCTTTAGAGAAGTCACCCCAATGATTCTTTTTTATATTATAATTATTAACCTAACTTGGTAGATTAATCAAAACTCATTCCATTGATAAACAATTTAGATTTATGATAAATTCATATATAACAAATTATGCTACATATACAACTGCATGTAAGATGTTCTTTATATTTAAAAATATTATCAGTAAATTAGGAATTTGTTTCCTATATTTCTAAGAGTAAGTTGTTATTTTTATAGAGAGAGAGGTTAATGAGATTAAAAGAATCACCCATTCTAAATACTGGAATCACCATCCTAAGTGAGAGATGGAGGTAATGTGCAGAAAAAATTTACAATTTTGTCTAGAAAACTTGTGGTAAAGACCGAAACTAAGTTAAGCAATTTGTGTTCTGAATACATATATGAGAGCCCAAACCACATGTTGTGGATGCAGACACATGGGAGACCGAACCATGTTAAATAAATTGTAGGAGTTTGTTAACTAAAAATATAACAATCATTTACTATAAAAATACAAATAAAAAACCATTAGGTAAACTTGATATAAAGTGCCAATATAACTAATTAAGGTGATACTTTTGTGCTTGTAAAAAAATAAATATTATATGTGTTTGCCTAATAAAAATTTTCATGATTTTTTTCTTAATTTTAACGTTTTGTATTATTCTCAAATATTATTTGACATTGCCAGAATAAAAAAACAATTATCCTTTTTATCTCTTTAGTTTGATTCATATGTGATTTGAGCTTCTAAGGTGCGTGTTTTTTTAGGTAATTTCATACCTCTAGTTATTTTTTTATAATCAATTACATATCTCTATTAAATCTAGCAAGTTTAGTCTCTCCATAAATTTCCTTCAACTAAAATTACACAAAATATTCACTAATTGAATTAGTTAAAGAATAAATGATCAATTTAATCTCTAAATGTGTATCTCACTATCAATTTAGTCCTTAAAATTATGAAAAACTCAAATAAGTCTATAAATTTTTTAGGATTTCATTTAAATCCTTAAAATTAATTTTTTTTCTCATTTTAGTCCCTAAACTTATGTTATTATTATTAAGTTCTCAAACTTGGGACCACACTGAGAAAAAAAAATTGATTTCAGGGACTTAAATGAAACCCTAAATAATTTCAAAGACATTTTTGAGTTTTTCTTAATTTTAGGGACCAAAATAATAGTGGGATACAAATCCAAGAACTAAATTGGTCAATTACTCTTAGTTAAATTGTTTTAAATGTTCTTCACTTAGTACTTATAAATCAAACAACAACTTTCTTTAAAAAAATCTCAATTTTCTTGATTAAACTCTAATATATATATATATATATATATATATATATTTTCAAGGGCCCTATTTTTTGGGTCTAAAGTTATATTTAAGTCTATAATATAACATAGTTATAGAATATGAATTAGTTTAATTATATATTTTGATATGAAATAGTAAACAAGTTAACTGATAGTGGTAATTAAAGATTGAAGAAATTATTATACTATTTTTCTAATGATTTTTGAAAGTAAAACATTATTTTATTTTATTTCGATGTTAATGAGTATTGTTAGATGTCTATCTCGATTAATAATTTGATTAATATATTGTCGGCTTAGTATTAAACCTATGAGATTACACACAAATAAGTG
>PYAF01000543.1:2235336-2270718 GCA_007407185.1 Glycine tomentella
TGTTTTGCAAGAAAAACTAATACTGCTAAATATTTAAACCATTAATATTGAACATTTATTTACATTAGAGTTATTTAATAATTAATAAAATAATTATTATTTTCGAGAGACAAAAAAAATTAATAAAATCCTCTAAATATATAGACAAAATAATTAATGTTAAAATACATCATAATATGTATACAAATAAGTGGTTGCGACAAACTTACAGGACTCAAAATGGCCCATAGGCAAAAATGGCAATTTCATACTTTACATTTCAAAACTTATATTAACATCAACATCAACATTATCTTTAACCCAAGTTAATTAGGGCTGGTGGTAAATGAATTCAATGATAGATCAGAAATAAGATAAGAAAAGAGAAATGGAGAGGGGAAAAAAGTGGAAATAAAACAAAAGAGATGAAAAATAAGCTAAAATAAAAGAGGAGTGAAATGAATATGAGAGAAATGAAGAGGAAACAAGAAATATAACAAGGGAACGACCGGAAAATAGAACTACTAATGGGTTTAACCCTCCACCAAGTTTATAGCTTTTCTCCATTTCGTCCTAAAACATACCGTCCGTCAATCTATATCTCACTCCATTAGGTCTTGTTTAACTACCTTTCCCCAGGTAAGTTTCGGTCGACCTCTACCTCTTTTTGTGTCGAGCTCTTAGTAACAAACTATTTTTCTTACGGGAACATCCAGTGGCCGCCTCATAACGTGTCAAAACCACCTCAATCTATGCTCCCTCATCTTTTCACATACTGGTGTCACTGATACCTTGCGTCGAATATTCTCATTTCTTATCTTATTTATCTTCGTATAACCACATATTCACCTTAACATCCTCATTTATGCTATCCCTATTTTATGCTCATGTTGCTTATGTGCTGACCAGCATTCCGCTCAATATAACATTGCCGATTTTACAACTTTCTATAGAATTTTCCTTTTAGCTTGATGGGAATTTTGTGGTCACACAAAAGCCCCGATGCACTTCGTCATTTCATCCACCCTGCTCTAATTCTATGATTTACATCCTCATCAATCTCACCACCTTTTTGCAAAATTGATTGCAAGTATCTAAAAACATTTTTCATGTGCCTCTTGACCAAGTAGATGCATTATGTCTTGATCACCATCTCTTACCCGCAAAAACTCACACTTCATATACTTCGTCTTGCTCTTGCTTATCGTGAATCCTTTAGACTCCAAAGTATTTCTCCACAATTCTAATTTCCTATTAACATCATCTTTGGTCTCATCAATAAGCATGATATTATCTGCAAAAAGCATATACCACGACACTTTCTCTTGAATATATTTCATTAATTCATTCATCACTAAGACAAATAGATAAGGACTAAGAGTTGAACCTTGGTGAACACCTACCGTGATAGGGAAATACCTTGATGTTTCATTACAAGTTTTCACACATGTGGTAGCCCCATCATACATATCCTTGATTGCATTAACATACTTTAATGCTACCTTTTTCTTCGCAAGAGTCCACCATAAGGCTTCTCTTGGGATCCTGTCATATGCTTTCTCAAGATCTATGAATACCATATGCAAGTCTTTCTTCTTTTCCTATACATTTTCATTAATTGTCGCATCAAGAAAATAGCTTTCATGGTATATCTTTCTGGCATAAATCAAAATTGATTTATGGAAACCTTGGTATCCCTCCATATGTGATGTTCAATAACTCTCTCCCACAACTTCATAGTATGGCTCATGAGCTTGATGCCTCTATAGTTAGAACAATTCTGGATATCTCCCTTGTTTTTGTAAGTAGATACAAGCATACTTTTCCTTGAAGCATCAGACATCTTATTTGTTTGAAGAATCTTATTAAAAATATTGGTCAACCATTTTATTGCCACATCTCCTATATCTCTGCACACTTCAATAGGGACGTCATCAGGTCCCAAAGCTTTATTATTCTTCATCCTCTTTAAAACCTCCTTAACTTCATGTGTATTAATTCTGCGTACAAATCTTCTATTCAGATCATCAAAAACGTCCTCCAAATCCACCTCATTCTTGTCGCCATTCCCATTAAAGAGTTTGTTAAAGTAGTTTAGCCATCTTTCACTTACATTTTCATCCCTTACCAAAAGTTTTTTATTTTCATCCTTGATACATCTAACTTGGGTGAGGTCTTTACTCTTCTTATCCCTCATTTTTGCAAGTTTGTAAATACTTTTTTCACCATCCATGCTCTCAAGATTTTTTATATAAATCGTCAAAAACTTTACCTCTAGCTTCCTGCATTGCTTTCTTTGCATTTTTTTCGCTATTCTAAACTTTTGCAAATTCTCATCCTTGGGACATTTATGTAAAGATCTAAAGCATTCCTTCTTCTATTTAATAGCCTCCTGCACCTCTTTATTCCACCACAATGTTTCCTTTGTAAAAACTTTGTATCATTTGCTTTCACCTAGCACCCTCCTTCCCACATTTTGAACACATATAGCCATCTTATTCCATATCTCATTAGCTTCTCCAATAAACTCCCACGGTCCTTCACGCAACATATTTTCCTTAAACTCTATTTGTTTCTCCTCCTTTAACTTCCACCATCTTATCCTTGGGTTTTGAGTCTTCTTCCTCAAATTAAGAACTTTGTTGAAACTAACCTCTAGAACTACCAACTTATGTTGTTTCTCCACACATTCTCCAGAGTATACCTTGCAGTCAATACACAAGTTTTTATCTTTCCTTCTAGCAGTAAAGAAATCAATTTGACTACAATTTTGGCCACTATGATACGTGATAAGATGAGACTCCCTTTTCCGGAAAAAAGTGTTCGCTAGCATCAAATCATAGGTTAGTGAAATGTCCAAGACATCTTCTTCAGTCTCATTTCTTGTCCCATAGTCAAAACCACCATGATTTTACCAACATGACCATTTAGATCTCCTCCTAGGAAAATCTTCTTCTCTTGTGGTATCCCTCTCAGAACTTCCTCCAAGTCTTTCCAAAATTGGTTCTTTTCATTTGATTGTATTCCAACTTGGGGTGCATACACATTAAGTATATTTAAAATAAGATCCCCCACTAATGCTTAATCATCATAATCCTGTCGCCTTTCCTTTTGACGTCCACGACTTTATCTCTAAAACTTCTATCGATCATAATTCTAACCCCATTTCGACTCTTGGTTGTACCTGTATACCACAACTTGAAACTGATACCCTCTACTTCCTTGGCCTTTTCTCCAACCCACTCAGTTTCTTGCAAGCAAACAATATTCACTTTCCTTCTGGCAAAAACATATGCTAACTCTCTCAGTTTACCCGTTAATGTTCCTATGTTCCATCTTTCCAATATCATCCTAAACCCTTAGGCGTATTTGCCTACCATGCTCGCCCATCTGTGTGTTGGGACCCTTGCGTATTTGTCACCAAATCAGGGTGAAGACTTGACGCCTTGCCTTTCGGCATGATAAGTCAGCAACTCCATTCTTGACATGTCTCTCTAGAATACATCAATACCATGCAGGGAGAAATTTGGCTTTAAAATAATGTATCGTACAACTCGCATATAGTAACTTCATTTTCAATGACTAACTCAGCCACCATCTAAGGCACTAAAAATCTAAAATAGACAAAATGATACAAACTCCAGAAATATTCATTTTAGGAACAAATATGACACTATTGATGTATAAAACAAACTACCTATGTTGAAGTAATTATAGTACACGCCTTTATAACTTGCAACCTTCTCTTGTAGTTCTCCCTCAATTTCAAAGCCCTGCATAGAGCAGACACGAGAAACTTTGTATATTACAATAATTAAAAATTGTGCTAATAAATTGGACAACAAGAATTGAGAAAAAAATTAAAAATTAATTGTAAAAAGTTGCATGTTGGTTTAAATTATACTTTGCAGCCTATTCCAAATTTAACACTTCATAGCAAGTTGAGTGTGAAGGCGAGCCTTAACACAACAGTAAAGTTGTGCCTTGGTGACTTATTGTTGGGTTCGAAGCTGAAAATAGTCTCTTTGCATATGCAATGGTAAGGCTCTGTATAATATTGCTCCTTCTTACCTTCGCATAGCGAGGAGCCTCTAGACAATGGAATAAGTAGTTTATAGCAAGTTGAGTGTACTAGAAACAACCATTCATGTACAAAATGAAATGCAATCTATAGAAAGACCTTGACAAGGACAAAAAAAAATTAAGTACCCCATTGCTCGGAGGCTTCATGCTATGAGTAGGTAAGGAGGAGGGATATTGTACGCAACCTTACCGTTGCATATGCAAAGAGTTTGTTTCTGGATTCAAACCCATGACCAACAAGTTACCAAGACCTTGACAAGGACAATATTATAAATAAATAAATAATGAGGCACGTGCTTTATAAAAGTATAAATATTATGATTAGAATTTACAGAACAAATCATGCCCTAGTGAGTCAACATATACTATCAAACTCATTTGGCATGAAGTACAAATCGAATACAAATTCAAACGCCGGTAAGACATATTGAGATAAAGATAATTGCTTTTCCGAGAACACCATTGTTTCCTCTGTTTTCACTTTCTCAACACCAAAAAAGGCACATTTCTCAATTCTCACTCTCTTCAATTGACTAATACATGCAAAAACCACAAAATTAAATCAGAAAATCAAGTCCTCCGATTGCGATGGCGCGCTTCTTTCATGATCTTTCCTTGTTCCTTCTCCCTAAGCTTTCTCATAGGAGAAACTCTTTGATCCAATAAAAGAGAAAGAAAAAAACAACATCGAGAAATCTAAGCTGAAAAATGAATCGAACATAAAATGTATAGTGATTGTTGTGTGAACCATGCAGTGATACTTGAGTTCCTTCAATCGGAACAACATCTTGAATTTCTCCTGAATCTCCCCTCACTCTTCCATCTCTTTCATCCATGTGTCCAGTAGCGCGTGTTTCTCATTCAGTATTTTCTTCGTTCTCTCCTTGTCTGCCATCATCCTCTCTAGCTTCTCTTGGTCGCGCTAAGCTCCTCTGCCAGTGATGTCTCTGGCGGCACAATCGACAGAACTGCAACGACGATGATCGGATGAAAAACAATAAAAATTAAAATCACACACAAAACGTACAAGGGAAACAAAAAAGGACAAAAAATACTCAAAAAACAGAATCAAAGAAGAGTAGACAATGAAAAATCAAAATGCCCTAACCTCTTGTAATCGCAACCTCCGTCATTCATTCCACCATTCCGAGTTTCTTGAGCTGAGTTCAATCCTGGTACGATGGGTGAGAGAAGGAAGAACTGAAGCAACGAGGTAGAGGGGGAGTTGGAGAGTGAGAAACATTAAGCGCACGATAGTAGCAGGAGAGATAAAAATTAAAAACACACAAAAGTGTCTTAGAATGACAGCCTTCTAATACGAGTTTTGGGAAATCATCGTAGAATGATAGTTTGTAAGGCGATTTTTGAAAAACCGCCATGAAATAATTGTATTTATTTACAAAAATATCATCGCATTTTATTTTACAATGATTTTTTCTCATCTGACATTAAATCAACATCATAAAAACATATTTTTGTAGTAGTAGATGACAGGGATAGTCAAGTTTAGTTATAAGTATAAAATTCAAATTTTTCTTATTTTGGAATTTGTTAGTAAACACTTGCATATTTGTGATTAGTGTGACAAAATACCTTGTAGCACATCATGCTGGTAAAATACCTTGTAGCACATCATGTTGGTACACATGCATAATTGCATATATGTGATTAGTGTGACAAAATACCTTGTAGCACATCATGTTGGTAGTGACATATGATAAGATGGTTCATCCAATAAAATTGTCAGATTCAAAATTTACTTTCAATCAATAAAATAATTTAAAATGTTCATTTCTCCTCAATACACAATTTGTAATTTTGCATTATAGAAATTAATATTCCTGTCATAAAAAATATTTCAATACAAATTTTCCCAAATTTTGAAGACAGCTTATGCCGAAAAGTATGAATATGATTATGCATAAGTAGTTTTTCAGTACAATTATACTGATAGTATGTTTTCTTTTTTCTTTTTTTCAAAGTCAATGCAACTGTCAATTTTAGATTTAAAATCTACTCAGCAGTGTGAAGCTACACAAAATCCCAGCTAAAATGTCACAACCATGCAATGAAATTGCTTTGTAGCAAAATGAAAAGAAAAAAAAAATGCGGACTGAAATATTATATGGCATAATTTTTCTCTCTTAATCAATAAGGTACAAAAGAAAAATCATAAATGTAATGTTAATTTTATTTAATTATAAAACACAAATAATTCTCATAATTTCATAATTCATTCTCCGTAACTGCCTCTAACTTCCCCTAAATTATCTCCACCCACAAAGCAGCAAGAGGCAGAGTGAGGATAGAATCAGTTTTCATAGCTTCCATACACAAAAGTCTTCATTCTGTCTTTTCCTTCTCTCGCACTCAAATCTACAACATCGTTCTCTCTCTCTCCCAGGTCTCTCTCTCTTCCAAAGATATTCTAGCTAGATGCTAGAATTATCTAAAAAGCAAAGATTCTTGTGTCTTTTGACTTGTGGCATGCACATGCATTACTAAAACTTGATGTCTTGTCTTGTCTCTTATGTTCTTCTTCCTTCCTTTACATATATATGCATTAGATCATTATTACACTAGGCAAGCTTGCATGTGCATGTATATATGTAGTAATGTAGAATTATTAATTAATGCATCATTTCTTCTATTCTATGGTGATTATAGAATTATGAATTGATGCACCATTTCTTCTATTTCTATGTTGGTTTTAAGTTTCCACTAAATTGAACTTGTTTTTCCATGTTGCAGGTTGTTTTGTTACGATGGCACTAAGCACATACTTAAACTTTGACACTCTTCAAAGTCCCAACATAGAAACAAACACTTCCCATGAATCCATGCCAGAAGAAGTAGCTGCACCAAACCTCCAACACATTTTTCCCTATTCAGATGAAAGCTTGTTCCTTTCAAACGCGCTTTATGAGAACTACATTGACCCAGCTGGTGGTTTTCTCTATCCTCCAGAGATCAACCCTCCCTATTATTCATTCACTTCGCCTACTCATCGTGATGACATTTTCCCAATTCATGAAGATTACAAACTTCTCCCATGTCCAAAACGCCAAAAGTCCTACTACGAGGAAAAACAACAAGAAGTGTACTATTCACTACAAGAGTTTACTACACCAACATTACCATCTAATTTCATAGATGAGTTTGTTGTGCCTTATGATAATTGTTGTTCCTTGCAAGCAGAGGAACTGCAACAACAACTCTTTTATGAGATTCCACAATATGGTGATACTTGTGTTGAACATCAGTGTGAGAAGAAAGGTAATGAGAGAACCATATCTCCACAGCTTAATTTCTTAGATGAGTTTGTTGCGCCTTATGATAATTGTTGTTCCTTGCAAGCAGAGGAACTGCAACAGCAAATCTTCTATGAGATTCCACAATATGGTGATACTTGTGTTGAACATCAGTGTGAGAAGAAAGGTAATGAGAGAACCATATCTCCACAGAGCGTAGCGGCGAGAGAAAGGAGAAGAAAGATCACTAAGAAGACTCAAGAGCTCGAGAAGTTGGTCCCTGGTGGACCAATGATGAACACAGCTGATATGCTTCATGCAGCTGCAAAGTATGTTAAGTTCCTTCAAGCCCAAGTTGGGATGCTTGAACTCAGGAACACATTCGAGGTAAGTAACTATTAACCACTTGTTATATTTGGAATCATGTGTGTCATATAATGTTCTGTTATGTTATCAAACGGCTTAATTTCACTTGAATTTTAACTGTTTGAGTAACATTAACTTCATGTCACTCTAGTTTTATCCTTTTAATGTTTTTAATTGGTTCTTATTAATTATGTGTTGCTTCCTCAATATATTTTTACTTAACAATCCGAATGCTGAATGCATGTGTTTTGTGTTTGCTCATTGTTGCATATTTTGTCATCTAGTATACGTGTGAAGACCTCCTTAGAATTAGAGTGTTATTATTTGTAATTATTGTGCAATAGTATATATATATAAGGATGATTGTCTTTTGTGTTGCTCGATCCTCAGTAAATACCAAAGTTGAAATTGCCGATTATTGTCAGATATTTGGTTAGTTATGTGTAGTTCACTAATGTGTATGACCCACTTTTGTATCAATATTAATTTCCGTTCCTTTTACTAGAGAGATTTAATTTATCAAAAAGATAAAAAAAAAATAGAGAGAGAGATTTAAGGAAACGGTTATAAGAGGAGGACATGGTCAAGAGAGACTTTCATAACAAGAAATATACAAATGAGTTTGTTACGTAACTGCTTTGTATATAATTTTCTAGTTTTTTTTTTAATAATATCTATGCTTTAGTTTTCTTTTATTATTTGTTTTAAGATTAATTTATATATTTTATTGGACAACATTAGGAAGAATTGAAAAAAAGGGTCATCCATGATTTACCACCCTAAAATTGAAGTTAGTAATTACTTACTACAAAAGTGTATCTAGAAATTATCACATCAATACTTTGAATGTTTCATCAATATTTCATATGTTTTTAATTAAGCTCAAACTCATATCTTATATGTTGCTAATTGTGGCAGGAAGATAAAGCAGCACCTCCTTCTGAAATTCTACAAGCTCTGGTTGTTTCTCCCTTTGTTCAAGAGAAGTTGTACACAGAGGAAAGGTGCTTTGTTCCGTTAGAAACTGTCACTACTTTGACAAACCATGGGGATGTCCAATCAAGACCCACCATTCTTGAGGATCTTAAACAGCTGATTGGTACAGACATTGAGAAGAAAGAAAAGCAAGAATGAATCTTTATAACTGTTCATGATCTGTTTGCAACTTTTCATTGTTTCATTTCAATTCCTTTTTTTTTCTTTCTATTTTCTTGTTTTTCTGGTAAATATTGCCCTCTTGTGAGCCTTAGATTAGATTCAATTCGTAGTTCATTTTCCATTTTGAATGTACAGAGAGTCAAGTTTAGATTAGATTAGATTCATTTTGCATGTAAAGAAGAACCAAGTTTAGATCAAATTAGATTTATTTTGCAAGGTAAGACCCACCAAACCAAGTGTTTTAGTTTTCTGGATTTGTTTTATCATATAATGGTTAAGTCTCTTAAGTATCCTTCAATGTATACCAAATAATGTTACCTGCTGCATTCTGCACAGTGAAAAATCTAACAATTGGTTGATATGTCATTGCAAATTTATAGGCTCGTGATTTAAATGAGTGTGATAAGACAAGAAAGAAAAGAATAGTTACAAATAATGAGGTGCGTACAATTGAATTAAGTATACTAAGTACTACCCCGGCTAGCTACTATATTTTATTTTTGCAGTTAGGAATAGAAATCTTTGAGCCAATATCATGGGAAGACAACTCCTGTTGATGCCTTCTAGGAAGTATGAGAGGATGTCTAGAAATAAAAAGATCAGTGTCTCCCTCATTTGTAACTGATGATCCCTTTCTATTTTTGTAGATTGGGCTATATTTGCTTTTAATTTGACCTCAACACCTTAATTCCCACTTTATCCTTTCATGCCCGTCTTTGTACAAATTGTTCATGATATATACAAAGAGGATTTTGTATCTTTCAACAAAGTCTTCTCCATACACATATTTTTGTATCTTTCAACAAAGTCTTCTCCATACATAGATAGAAATTATGGCACTCTCATGAAAACATGGTGATTAGTTTTTTTCTGAGGTAGTATCAAAGATCAACTATGTCAACCTCCACATCTTTCACTTTTCTGGTACAGATACAGCTGAAGAAGGTTTCAACTCAAGTCACTTTGTATAAATTCTCTCTATTTGACTTTATGTGTTAGCATGCTGCTGAAAACCTGTTTGATCCTATATCCACTACCTTAATTAGTACGGCTTCTATTAAACAATAAACACACACTTCCCGCATGTTTGGAAAATCTAAAACACAATGATACCATTGTACATTCAATTGCGTAAATGTAAGATCTTCAAGAAATTACAAGTTTGCTCTTAATAAAACGCTGATTTGTTGATGATTTGCAGGTTACTACTTACAGAAATTACGGCAGATCAATTGAACTTAAAACAAAAGTGATTGGTCACTAAAATTATTTATCTGCACAACAAATTGAAATAGATAACTTCAGGATATTAAGAAACGATTTCATTCCACAAACGGAGAAGCTAAATTTACGAGGAAGAAAAAAACATGGATTCCTACACATAGCAGACACAGATAAAACAGAACCATATTAAACTACTTATAATTTAATTTTTTAATGGAATATGAATTTCTTTTTTTAAATTCATCCTCACTTAGTTTTCAATCATTTTTAGGAGGCTTAAGGCAATAGCCTAATTTTCCTTGCAGTTGCCACGGTCCTAATTGTGACACATGTGATTGTGACTATAATGATTTTAAATTAATTAAAAAGATTTAATTCAATCCTCCGCTTTGTTAGTTTTTGTGTGGTGAAAGAACACCATGCAAATATATCTTCTTAATTTTCGGTATAACTTGTTAAGGGAAGAAATTAAATTGTTGAGGAGTGTAAAATCAAATTTGGATTCTGCTTTGTCACTTGCTTGTGTTGTGGTGAAAGAAGGCCATGCACATATATAGCTTGGGACATTTTAAAATGCAATTTTATGAATATTGCAGGATGGTGCCAAGACACATGGTGCTGTGTTGGCATGTACAGATGGAGCAGTTATGTCCCGTCAGTCAAGTGTTTGGTGCAATTAGAGAGCTTGGGAATGAAGGCATTGAGCAATGGGATCCTCTAGTTCTCACTTCGGCGTCACTCTTAAGTAATTATCATGCTCCTTTGATTGCATTTTGTGTTTTGCACATATGCGCTCTAATAATCTATGATTCTATGCTGGGTTTTCAGGTAGAATATGTCTTACATAGTTATGTTAGTTTTAAAATAGAATTTAATTTGTTCCAAAAACCAATTAATTATATTTTTCTATTGCTTACATCTTGTCAACTTTGATTTTACCAAAGGAAAAGATGTTTATTGCAAACACTGGTTGTCTACCTCCCTTCTAGAGGAATTTTGCTATCAGATATATTGTTGTTACATAATGTTTAAAAGTTGCACTCACCAATCAAGCTACTATACATGCTAGCTTGAATTAGTGCTTTAAAAATTATATCTCTATTGTATTAGGCTATTATTTTTATTTTATTTTTACTTTTTGTATTTGTTTTGTTCTGAGTTTTCTTTAAAAGCTTCCTTTGTAAGCTAAGTTTTATATACACATTAACATTAATATCAACAGTACATTTAACTCAAATTAATTACGATCGATAATAGATGAATCCAATGATATATATGAGAAAGTTGGGGGAAAAAAAAGCGGAAGAGAGACGTAAAGAAAAAAGGAAAAATAAAACAAAATAAAATAAGATAAAAGAAGGGTGAAAGAAGGAGGGAAAAAGAAGAGGAAAAAAAAAACTAAAAAAGAACCGTCTAAAATATAGAAATAATAACGGGTCTAATCCTCCATCAAGCTTAGAACTTTTATCCACTTCGTCCTACGACACACCATCCGTCAATCTATATCTCACTTCATTAAGTCTTGTTTAATTACATTTCTCCAAATAAGTTTAGGCCTACCTCTACCTCTCTTTGTGTTGATTTCTTGGTAACAAACTCTTGTTCTTACGGGAGCGTCCAGAGACCATCTCATTACGTGCCCAAATCACCTCAATCTATGCTCCCTCATCTTTTCACTCACAGTAATACTGCTATCTTTCATCGAACATCTTCATTTATGATCTTATTCATCTTCGTATAACTACACATCCACCTTAACATCATCATTTCTGCTAGCCTTATTTTATGTTCATGCTGCTTATGTACTAGTCAACATTCAACTCCATATAAAATTGCAAGTCTTATAGTTGTTTTATAGAATTTTCCTTTTAGCTTAAGGGGAATTTTGCAATCAAACAAAAATCCAGATGCACTCCGCCATTTCATCCATCCTGCTCTAGTTTGATTTACATCCTCATCAATCTATTCACTTTTTTGCAAAATTGATTTCAAGTATCTAAAAACATCTTTCTTGGGTACCTCTTGACCAAGTAGATGCATGGGGTCTTGATCATCATTTCTTACCAGTAAAAACTCACACTTCATATACTCAATCTCGCTTTGGCTTATCGTGAATCTCTTATACTCCAAAGTGTTTCTCCACAATTCAAGTTTTCTATTAACATCGTCTTTGGTCTCATCAATAAGCACAATATCATCTGCAAAAAGTATACAACACGACACTTCCTCTTGAATATCTTTTGTTAGTTCATTCATCACTAAAGCAAAGAGATAAGAACTAAGAACCAAAACTTGGTGTATATCTACCGTGATAGGAAAATACCTTGATGTTCCATTACAAGCTTTCACACATGTGGTAGCCCCATTATACATATCCTTGATTGCATTAACATACTTTAATGGTACTTTTATTTCTCTCAAGAGACACCATAAAATTTTTATTGGGACTCTATCGTATGTTTTCTCAAGATCTATGAACACCATATGTAAGTCTTTCTTCTTTTATCGATACCTTTCCATTAATTGTCGCATCAAGAAAACAACTTCCATGGTACATCTTCCTAGCATAAATCTAAATTTATTTACAACAACCTTGGTCTCCCTCCCCAAGCGATGTTCAATAACTCTCTCCCACAACTTCATAGTATGACTCATGAGCTTAATGTCTCTATGGTTAGAACAATTCTGGATATCTCCCTTCTTTTTTTAAATAGGCACAAGCATATTTTCCTTCAAACATGTGAGTGTGTGTGCGCGCGCGCGTGTGTGTATGTATAAGAGAAGTTGAGTGTTGAGAAAACACTTAAGCATTTCATCCAAAAATATCTCTCATTATATACAAGTTGGTATCGGTGCAGGAACGATCCCTCTCTACATGATTATCATCGGTGTCATTGTTTGTTGTCGCCTCCGCCAACAAAATATCCAGCTAACCCAGGGTTTGATGTACCTTAATGAGTGTGACCTAACCTCACAAGTCGAACAACCAAAAGGGCCTACATGGGCTATCACATGTCACTTGTCTAGAGCCCTCTGTTTGGCATGTGAAGTCCACACACCACCCTCTACTGGTTGGGAACTTGCTACAACAATACAAAACAACTCACAAATCTCCTTGGACCTAGATCTAGCCCTGGATCCTCATTATCTCTAATTAGCAACGTTGGGTTCTCAAGTTGGAACCTTTTGTGAAGATTCTGTTTGTGCGAGTTCAATGTCTTAGTTTGCACAACTCCTCCTTGTTATAAGATGGCCCCTACAACTTCTTTTGTTGGTTCCATACTTTCTTCCTTTGGGACACCTATCATAACCTCAAAGAAGTTGAGTGGTAGTAAAAATTATTTGTCCTTGTCAGCATCTATAGAACTCTGATTCCTTGGCCAAGGGCATCACAACCACTTGGAGAAAGAGTTCACTGAAGTACCGACAAAAAGTCATGAACAATGGAAAAGGCTTGACTTCAAGCTCTGTGCCTTATTGTGACAGTTTGCAGAGCCAAATATCTTAGGAATCTTGAGGTCCTTCAAAACCTGTTGCTTTTTATTGAAAAAGGCCCAAAACATCTATGCCAAAGACATTCAAAGATTGTATGACGCAGCTTCCAAGTTGACATCTTATAAGTAAACAGATCATGATATGACCTCGTTTGTTGCTCAAATTCAATTTGTAGTTGAAGAACTAAATATGCTCTTAGATGTTGACTCAATGGAGGAAATGAAAAGGAAGCATGACAATGTGTACATTGTCTTGGCCTTATGTGCCATGAATCCAAATTTTGATCATATTCGTGATCAAATTCTGACTGGTCAAGAATTTCCTTCAATGGATGGCCTCATGACACGTCTTCTTCGTCTTCCCACCCCAAGGATGATCGGAAACTCACTTGAGCATTCTGAAACTTCTGTAATGGTGTCTACTAGAAAAAGAGGGGGACGTGGGAATCGTGGAAGATGTGGTGGTGGTGGTGTAGAAACATGAATTCAAACCTTAGATGCTCACATTATAAGAAGCAAGGCCACACCCAAGACAAATGCTACAACATAATTGGCTGGCTTGATAAAACAATAAATATCACCAAATAAGAAACAGTATATCCTATTTTATGAAGAGGAGTATCAAGGATACCTTCAATTGATGTCCAACAGTCAAGCTCAATCATCTTCAAGCTTGAGTACTTCAACAAATTTCATTTCTCAGTCTGTGGATAGTCAAGGTCCATGGTTAATTGATTTAGATTCTTCTGATCATATTTCTGGTAATGACTCTCTATTCACCTCTATGTCTCCTCATGTGATCAACCTAGCAAATGGCACCAAAGTCGTCTCTAAAGGAGTCGGCAAAGTCTCAATTTCTTTTTCTTTAAACTAGGATCCAATTCTTTTGTTCCTAATTGTCCTTTCCACTTAGTTTCTCTTAGTCAACTGACAAAATCATTAAATTGTTTTGTAACATTTGATGTTGATTTCTTTGTTATACAAAAATGTGGTATAGGTCGATTGATTGGAGTAGGACATGAATCCAGAGATCTCTATTATCTTGAAACTAGCCCATTTGTGTCTTGTTTTGCATCTCTATCTCCTAAAATTTTCCATGATCTATTGGGTCATCCACATTTGTGAAAATTGAAGAAAATCATTCCTAATCTCAGCAAGCTTCAAGTCTTAAAGTGTCAGTCATGTCAATTTGGAAAACATGTTAGGTCCTCTTTTCCAAAAAGAACTGAAACAATGTGTAACTTCGTTTTTTCCACTATTCACTCTAATATTTGGTGTACAATCTGTGTCATATCTTTTGGTTTCAAATATTTTGTTACCTTTATTAATGAATACTCTAGATGTACTTGGTTTATCTAATGAAAGATCCATCTGAACTTTTACCTATATTCTCACGTCTTTCTTTAATGAAATCAAGACCCAATTTCGAAAAGTAATTAAGATTCTCAAGAGTGATAATGCCAAATGATATTTCTCCTCTAATTTCTCTTCCTTTTTAACCACACAAGGCATTTTACATTAACCCACATGTCCTCACACACCACAACAAAATGGTATAGTGGAAAGAAAAAATAGATACTTAGTTGAAACTGCACGTACCTTATTGCTTGGTGCAAATGTTCATGTTCATCATTAGGGTGATGTCTTCCTTACTGCCTATTTTTTAATTAATAGAATGTTATCTTCATTTCTTGAGAATAAAATTTCTTACTCAATTTTCTTTCCAAATGAACCCTTATTTCATGTCTCATCGTATTTTTGGTTGTACTTGTTTTTTTCATGATGTTTCCCCATGTCGAAACAAGCTATCTGCAAGGGCCATTAATGTGTTTTTCTTGGCTACACTCATCTACAAAAGGGGTACTGTTGCTACTCATTAGACACTAGACGGTACTACATGTCTGCAGATGTCCCTTTCTTTGAAGAAACTCCTTTTTTTCTCTAGCTTCTTCAATACAAGATTTCAATTTTGTCCAACAAGTTTTAGTTATTATGGACACAAGTCAAGCCACTTTCCAACCAGCCCTTCTTCATTACCTCACACCATTTCATCACCTCACACTACTCACCAGTATGAGATATAGAGAAAGTTATCTACTCCTATATCACATGGAAAGTCTTTTGCTTCATGTCTGTCACCTTCAGCTATTTGCACAATGGTTCCAACTGATGATGACTCTAGGTGGCCAATTGCTCTTAGGAAAGGTATTTAATCTACCAGAAATTCCCATCCTATTTATAATTGTTTGAGTTTCACCAATTATCTCCTTACTTTTCCTTAGTTTCATCCATATCACCTTTCACCATTCCTAAAAATATCCATGAAACACTTGATCACCCTGGATGGCGACAAGCCATGATTGTTGAAATGCAGGCTCTTGAAAGCAGTGGCACGTGGGAACTAGTTCCCCCACCACCTGGGAAGAAGACAATTGGTCACAGATGGGTGCATGCTATTAAGGTTAGGCCTAATGGTGAAGTTGATCACCTTAAGGATCAATTGGTGGCAAAAGGGTACACAGATATATGGTCTTGATTATGGTGATACATTTTCTCCTATGGCCAAACTCACCATGGTCTTCCTATTCCTCACTATGGCTGCCATTCGACATTGGCCTCTCCATCAATTGGATATTAAAATTGCTTTCTTACATGGTAACCTGGAAGAAGAGATATACATGGAGCAACCCCCAGGGTTTTTTGCACAGGGGAATTTGGGTTAGTTTGTAAATTGTGTTGATCTCTCTATGGCCTCAAACAATCTCCACAAGCTTGGTTTGGGAAATTTAGTCAAATTGTATGAACTTTTGGATTGAAGCATAGTGAAGTAGATCATTCAATTTTCTATTGTCACACTTTTCTAGGAAAGTGTATTTATCTAATTGTCTATGTTGATGACATAGTTATTACAAGGAATGATGCTGCTACAATTTGTCGACTGAGAAAGCACCGATTCACCCACTTTCAGACCAAAGAACTTGGGTGTCTAAAATACTTTCTTGGTATTAAGGTGGCTCAATCAAACGAAGACATTGTTATTTCTCAAAGAAAGTATGCTTTGGATATCTTGAAAGAAACATGCATGATTGAGTGTAGGCTTGTTGACAATCCCATGGACCCAAATCAAAAGCTGATGGCAAAATAGGGTGAACCCTTCAATGATCCTGAGTGGTATAGGACACTAGTTGGGAAACTCATTTATTTACAATCACTAGACCTGACATCTCTTTTGTAGTTGGGTTAGTTGGTCAATTTATGCAAGCTCCTCACACTAATCATTGGCGTGTTGTAATTCGTATTCTTAGGTACATTAAAAGGGCTCCAAGACAAGGATTGTTATATGAAGACAAGGGAAATACCCATGCTATTGTGTATTGTGATGCTGACTGGGCAAGCTCTCCTATAGACAGGCGCTCTACTATTGGATATTGTGTATTCATACGAGAAAATATGATTTCTTGGAAAAGCAATAAACAAAATGTTGTTGCTTGTTTAATGCAAAAGCTTAATAGAGGGCCATGGCTTCAGCCACTTGTGAACTGATGTGGGTCAAACAACTCCTCCAAGAACTTAAATTTTGTAAAGTTTAGCAGATGCAACTATATTGTGATAATCAGGAAGCACTTCATATTGCTTCTAATGCAGTATTACATGAAAGAACCAAACACATAGAAATTGATTGCCACTTTGTTCGAGAGAAGTTGTTGGGTAAGGAAATTAGTATTGAAAAAATTAGCTCTGATGATCAAATTGCAGATATTTTGACTAAGTCATTGAGGGGACCTAGGATTCATTTTTTATGCTCCAAGCTTGGTGCATATGATTTATATGATCCAGCTTGAGGGATATGTTAAAAAATAGGTTATTATATCCCCTATTGTACTAGGCTATTGTTCTTCTTTTTGACTTTTTGTATCTGCTCTGTTTTGAGTTTTCTGTAAAAACTTCCTTTGTAAGCCAAGTTATAGGCGCAGTAACTTTCAATTAAGGATGTCATATTGTTTGGGTCGTCATTTCTTCTTCTTTGTCACTTGTGCAGCTTTTTACTTTGTTTGCTTAGTTGATCTGCAAACAATGTAAACTACTCCATGCCCTAACCTCCGTTTCAAGAGTTTATTTAGTCTTCCTCTCCCTTAACTGTCTTAACAATATTCTGTTAAGACTCTCCTAACTACAATTAGTGACCCCTCTTCCTCATTTGATACACTAATAGAGCTTTTGGTTCACCTATAATTGCAAATTACAGAAACACAAGTTTTACAATCAACTGGTGTAAGTTTTATCAAATGGTATCTGCCTCTGTCATCTCTATGCATCATTTTCGTATTGTTTTCTTGTGTTTGGTCTGTTGTACAACAGAATACAATAGAAATTTGTCAGACAAGTTGAATAATAGGCTGACACGTGTCTTGAAACCCAATCTACTGGTATTTAACAACTATTATTTTCAAATTATAGTTTTTCATTTTTAGCATGATCAATAATTTCAGCTAGAATTTTTTTTTTTCTTTTAAATCATCATTTCCCCTTGTTTCTTCTGGCTTATTTGTCTTCTTATTGCTTGATGAGTGGAATATGGCCTTGAATCATTTTCCCCCCTAATTAACTGTTGTGACCATCTTACAAATTCTAACGGTCAACATGCTTTGTATTGCACATAGAACAAAGCTAAAATGCCTTCATCGAAAATTGTTCATCTTTTGCGCCAAAGAAGGTGATAAAGAGTTCACCTAAAGTTCAAATTGATGTTGATTCAGATCTGATCGATGAAGAAAGTATTTTTACTGAAGAAGATTTAAAGAAACAGTTTTTAAGTTTCTATTTCTCAACTAGTATTATGTGTGAGATTGGGCTCTCAGCTGACATGTTTATGCTATAGGTGATTGTGAAATTGGGAGCACAAGAAAAGGCTGCAAAAATTGCACCTGTGGCAGGGCTGAAGAAGAGGAAAAAGTATTGAAGTTAGGATTGACAACAGACCAAATTAATAATCCTCAATCAGCTTGTGGCAATGTATGTGTTTGTTTTTTTTTTTTTCTTTTGCAATATGCAGTTTGCTTATGCTTTCTAAGGCTGTGTTTAATAAGAATTCATTTTAGCTTTCTGCACATTTTGCCTAAAAATTTCTAAGCTATGTAAGGCTGTGTTCAATAAGAATGTCTAAAATTGATTAGATTTATGGTCATTTTGACTAGTACATAATAAGAGCTACAATTCTCTACAGATTGTGCAATATGCTTTGTGAATAGTTACCCTCTATTATGTCAATCTATCCTCTAATATTGTTTTAGATTTTTTCCCCATAATTGCATTGCTCTCAAAGTAGTCTTTAGTCTGCAGTGTGGGCTCGGGGATGCTTTCAGATGTAGTACCTGCCCTTACAAGGGACTTCATTCAAATTGGGCGAGAAGGTACTCCCTCTTCAACTGTTTGGTGTCATTTCTTTGATATGGGGGTCATAAGACATATAAATGGATAAAGTAGCAGTACGATTTGTCATGGGAATGGTATTATAGATTTTTTTAATATAGTATGGAATTATCACTAGTTATGTTAATGCTAGCAGAACCCTTTATCCGAATTGTTTTGATACAATTTTACGTATTACAATACGAGAGTTTCAAGTTTTCCAGCTATTGTAGAGCTGTAAGCCTGTAATGTCACTGTCTCTTCTATTTCATTGATAAAATCCCTTCCATTTTAATCATAGGCATGGAGACAGTTTTTGTCAACCAACTTATAAATTAAAATATATATATATATATATATATATATATATATATATATATATATATAAACTAAACACAATACTTTTTTTAACGATAATCAAATTAATTATTACATAAATTATCTTTGTTATTTAAATTTGAAATAATGATAACATAAATTACTTTTTTTAATTATAATAAAATTAATTATGATACAAATTAATATCATGAATTGATTTGATTATTATTAATAAATTTAATTCTTATAATAATTAATTTAATTATCTTTATAAATAGTAATTTGTATCTATTTAATTAATTAAAAAAGATACAAAATACTATTAAAAATTATAAATTCTACAACAATTAATATGATTACTTTAAAAAGATAACTTATATTTATAATTAATAAAAAATTGTAGAAACAATAAAAACACAACAAAAATATGATTATGTTGTGCTCAATAGAATCATATTTCGTTGTATTTTTTATTTTTAAAAAATACATAATGAAAATACGATTTTATTATGTATCTCAACAAATATTACAATAGAATTGTGTTTCGGTTATATTTTTTGTTTTAAAAAAAATATACAATGAAAATGTGACTTCATTGTAATAACATTCACAACTGAAGCACAATTTTGCAATCCCAAGTGAGTGAAGTAGTCGTACCATGATAGAAACCACACAATAAAACCAATAATTTGATGAATAATTCCTCTGTTGTATTCAACTTCAAACAAATAGTAACAAACCAAGCCTAATTAAGTCTCCATAGCGCGTGCTGCTATGGCTCAACTTACACAAAGAAATATATAGGAAATAAAGGAAACAAAGCAGCAATTAACAAGAATAAGGTTCTTCGAGATGTCCTGAGAATCTCCAAAAATGCGATAGCATCCCTGATCACCTTTTCCTCTCTTTCACCCCTCCACTACGCACGTATTAACTCCTATTTCGGTCTTTGATAAATACTTTACCGAATTAGGCTTTATGGAGTTGAGCCCTATCAATACTCCCCCCCAAAAAAAGCACCTTGTCCTCAAGGTGAAAGTTAGGGAATTGAGCCTTGATAGTGTCATAATCTTCCCAAGAATTCTCAAAAAAACGAAGATTTTGGCACTGAATTAATATTTGTAAAATTCCCTTTGACTTCTCTGCCATTGTAGCACATCCTCGGGCCTTACTTGCAATTCCCACTCTTCAGACAGTACACTGTGGGTAAAGGTTGAGCATTGGGAATGGGGTGCTCTGCTTTCTTGAGCAATGACACATGAAAAATCGGGTGAACCTTACTAGATGTGAAAGAGCAAACCTATTAGCAGTGTTGCCAATCCTTTCCAACACCTCAAATGGACCATAAAAGCGGTAGCTAAGTTTTTCATTGAGTTTAGAAGCCAAAGATTTCAAACATATGGCTGGAGATGCAAATAAACAAAATCTCCCACTCCAAACTGCACATCTCTCCTTTTCTTATCTGCCTGAGACTTCATACGGTCCTGAGCCTTACGTAAATTCACCTTCAATTCTTCCAATGTTGCTTCTCGGTCAGCCAGCAGCTGAGAAACAACATCCACCTTTGGGAAACTATTACCAACTCGCAATAAACTAGGAGGATCCACCTCATACAGTGCCTTAAATGGGGTCATTCCTGTTGAATCCTTATAGGTGGTGTTATACTAGTATTCTGCCCAATAAAGCCACTTAGGCCAGGTGCGGGGTTAGGGGCTGCAAAAACAACGAAGGTAAGTTTCAAGACTCCTATTCACCACCTCTGTTTGCCCATTTGATTGCGGATGGTAAGCAGTTGTAAAATGAAGTTTTGTTCCAGCACACTTGAAGACTTCAGACCAAAAATGGCTTAGAAAAACTCTATCCCTATCCAAAACAATAGTCATAGGGAAACCATGCAACCTCACCACCTCTCGTACAAACAAATTTGCTACCCCTTTAGCTGTATAAGGATGAGCCAAAGGCACGAAATGAGCAAATTTAGTGAGGCGATCAACCACGACAAGGATAGTATCAACACCATGAGCCCTTGGTAGTCCTTCAATAAAATCCATGGAGACATTTGGCCACACCTAAGAAGGAATTGGCAATGGTTGAAGTAATCCGACGGGAGATAAATTCTGAAGCTTACTTTGTCGGCACACCGCGCAATCAATCACATAGTGTTGGACTGCCTTGTGCATTCCCTCCCAAAAGACAACCCCAATCATACGCTTGTAAGTTCTAGAGAAACCAAAACCCACGTCCACGCCACTCAAATCGAACAAAAACAAATCTTGAATGATGGTGCTATTTTGAATCCCAATAACAACCCTCCTACAAACTCCTTGACATACCACCTTGTGCCCCGTTTCCTATCTCAACAAGATAAGCAGGGGTCGCCTCAACCTTCAGCCCGAGCCTGTCTACCGCCTCATTTTTAACAAAGTTGCTCGACACCCCACAGTCAATGAGTACCACAACTTTCTCGCCATATATATCCCCCCAAACCCTCATAGATTGGCTCGAGGAGATGCCCATCATGCTCTGCAATGATAACTAAAGAGCTAATTCCTCGTCTTTCTTTTGCTGGTCGACAATGGCCATCTTATCTTCCTCCACGACCTTCAAATCATCAACGTCTTCATCATCGACAATGAGGAGATGGATTTGTCGAGCTGGACACTTATGTCCGGGACTCCATTTCTCATCGCATTTAAAGCACAAACCCCTCCGTCTCTGCTCTTGTGTTTTTGCGTCTGAAAGGCGACGAAATGTATTGCTAGAGTTCGTCGTCGTCCTGCTCCCTACGAAACTTCCCTATGATGGCTCTCCCTGCATCATTCGTGTTTGGGACATTTTGGGGTTTTCAGAAATTGCTCCCTTCGACACATTGTACCCTAAACTGGCACTTGAATTGCCCCAATTGGTGAACCCTTTTAGACCCACGTTGGTTTTTTGGGGCCCATGATCACGTTGGTTTTTTGGGGCCCATGATTAGTTTTAGTCCCAAAGAACCTCATCCCTTCCTCAGCCCATGTTGCATTTCTAAGGTCAATCTTTTGGGCTAGCTTCATCATAGAAGCCAAACGCAACCCAGGGTTCATCAACACCTCCTCCCTAATGCTAGCCTTCAGCCCACTCAACCAAGCCTCTTTCAACACTTCTTCATCAGCGTACCTCATTGTCCCCACCACCACTTCGAATTCGTTGCGAAACTCAGCCACAGATCCCATTTGCTTCATCGCATAGAAGGGGCCATATGGATTATCGAGCAACTCTGGTTGGAAGTGGCCTAAAATTTCGCGACGAAACAACTCCCATGTGACGGTGGCATTGTTGAGTTCCAACCATTGGTACCATGTGAGAGCTTCACCTTCAAGTACCAACATTATCGCTGCAACTTTCTCATCGTCTCCAACCTCATTCACTAGGAAGTACCTTTCCACCTTGCTCAACCAGGCGTATGCATTTTGCCCAGAGAAGGTTAGGATCTCTAGCTTTCTACACCTCAGCTCCCTGTAACCTACCTCTCCACGATTCCCATTCGAACCTGAGGAATCGTTTCTCCTTCTCCCTCCAAGGTTGGGATCTCTAGCATCACTCGCATTCATTTGTTTTATCAGCTCCTTCTGTCCTACCTCTGTTCAGCGTAACCTCTCTTCTAATCTTTCCATGGTTCTCGTTTGCACCATAACCCAGCTCCCAAAAGGAGCTCTTGATACCAAATTGATAGAAACCAAACAATAAAAACCAATAATTTGATGAATAATTCCTCTGTTGTTATTCAACTTCAAACAAACAATAACAAACCAAGCCTGATTAAGTCTCCATAGTGCTGCTATGGCTCAGCTTACACAGATATATATAGGAAATAAAGGAAACAAAGCAGCAATTAACAAGAACATGGTCCTTCGAGATGCCCTGAGAATGTCCAAAAATGCAATAGCATCCCCAGTCACTTTTTCTTCCCCTTCACACCTTCACTATGCACGTATTTAATCATTCTCTTGCACGTCTCACGTAACAAACTCCTCCAACAGACTTGCTGACTCGACAGTAGGCTTAGCATCTTTATTGGGATGCCACTTACTCCTATTTCGGTCTCTGATAAATACTTTACCGAATTGGGCTTTGTGGAGTTGAGCCCTATCATACCATCATCTGAAGTTTTTGGGCACTAAAATTAGAAACTTTCGAGCAATTTACACCACCAGAAATATTTCGTAGTGATGTACCAGCAGCCAAATTTCAATTTTTACGTATGAGAAAATTGCAAATATAGGACCACATTAATAGTTAAAGAGAAAATTACAATAATATTGTCTGAAAGTTTTGTATAATTACACAAACATTTCCTATTTTTTAAATCATTATACGTTCACCTCCCTAGTTAGTATTAGATTTCAGGTGTTGAGGAGGTAAATGTTCTCAAACTTAAAAGGAAATTAGTGAAGGAAAATAAAAAAAATAAAAAAAAAAGAATAAAAGAAAATTAGTGTAGGGAAATATAAAAGAATGAGATTATCTAGAATTTGACAAAAACTCAAAATGTTGGTGTAATTTACTAATTAAATCTTAAAACTATTAAACTATTATATTATAACTATATTCATTTCTGAACAATTAACATATTATAATCTTTTATTATGAAATAATATTTATTATGGTGAATAATAATAGATTTTATTGTCAAAACAGACTATGGCAAGAACTTTTCATTGAGTAACAATTGTCTCATTCAAATTCTACTACATGAAGATCCCGTGTGGATTTAAGTTTCCACAGGTACACACTCCAAAACAGTGTCCCAACGGCACTGGTTATCACGAGATAAGAAATAACTTGCATAAGGTGTGTGATATAATCTTAAATTTTATTTTGTAATTTTTAACAAACCCAACCTTATAAGCCACATGATAGGGATTTAATATGAGTAACGTTTGATATGGAAAATATTTGCAATTCTCAAGAATCTCAACCACAATTAAACCAAAAGAACAAACAGTAAAAGCATACAAAAATTGGTGTGTTCAAAATGTTTGACAAATGAAAACAGCCCCTTCACTTGCAGATACTTTCTGGTGGCATGCAAACTTAGCTGTTTTGAATTCATGAAGTGTCAACAGGTGTATCAGATTGTGCTCCCCATTCAGTCCAAGATCCATCATAAACTGCAACATCAGACTTTCCAAGACGATGAAGACCCTGAGAAAGGAGGTTATAATCAAAAGTGAGGAAAGAGATTTCTTCTGGATCATGGCTCTAACACAGACCAGCAAGTTCCAATTTTCCATGTCATGAAGATACATAATCCCATGTTTTTACTGCTTCTGAATGAAGCTTCTACTGCTCTAGGCAGAAGATTAAATCAAGTGTATTGCAATTTATATTTTGAATAAAACAAAATCTCAAGCCCAGACAATTATTACCAGTAGAATAGCATGTGTGTATATGCCAGAAGTTTAAAAAAATTTAAAACCCTAAGTCATGGCCTAATTTTTTACTTTCAGACTTCCAGTTCAAGATATTCAAGTGTGAGGATGCGAAATCAGAATTAAATATGGAAAAGCAATGAAAGAATGTGAATTGGAAAAGCTATCTCTACTTATTAATCAGGAGGGGAAAAAAATAACTCTGACAAGTAAAAAGTGAAGCATAGGAAGGTTCTGACTTATGAATATCCTTTCTAAACAAATGAAAAGTGGAAGCAAAGGAAGGGATTAGTGACTTATGAAAATCCTTTCTAAGCAATAGGTATTATTTCATTCATAAATTAAGTAATTTTATCCATTCCCTTTCCTAAAGCAACAGACATCAATATATTCATCCAAATAGAGGGAGAGATGTACCAATGCAAGAATGCAAGCAGTTACGCCTGTTCCACATGAAGTCACAGCTGGGCTTTCCAGAGAGATGCCTGCAGATCAATAGAACTTTATGACGTTAGAGTTAACAAGATCAAAGAAATGCAAGAGAATCAGCATTACAAATATCCATCAGAAGACATTAACACCTTCTTGTTCAAATCGCTTCTTCAACTCATCTGCTGGTAACAATGTCTGTGAACTATCTAACAACTGCAAATGAAGACAATTAAAATTGATTGAATAGTCTGCAAATGCATACATACATAGTACATACATGTATAAGCCAACCAGTCTTAAAATAAGATTAGTCAGTATAACAGAACTGGATCAGAATTTAGGTAAGCATGCAATCTTTATTGATTGAACCAACAATCTACAAACTTATATCAAGATCACACTGGCAAATGACAGTAGAAGTATGGAAGATACTGATATAGAGAACTGTATTCTCCCAATCTACTAACATACCCTCCCATAAGCTTTTTCAGTTTATTTCTCTAGCTAATGCAATTACAACAACTTCATTCCATACAGACGTTCTCATGTGATAAGCAGCTCTTATTGAATACATGCTTAATTAAGTTGTTTATACAAATTTGCCCTAAATTTAAGAAGCCAAAGCTAGATGCAAGACAAAGACGGCATAAACCTAGGACTGGTTAGCAAAAACAGTGCTATAAATAGAAAATCTAAAATGTTTCTCTGGGAAATCAAGACAAAACAGAGTAGACCATATGCTGCACCTGTGCAAAAGGGATGCATTTGCTACCAGGTACATGACCACTTCTGATTCCCTTTCGAGGCTCTTGTACAGCTCCATCAAACCTGCCAAAGGATTAAAATCAACATAAATCCAAGAAATGCACTTTAAAAAAAAGAATCTCAAGTAAGAAACATTTTTATGCTACAAGAAAAAAGTAAATCTATGGAAAATAAAGGAACTTGGAAAAGAAATCTACTGACATATAGCAACAACTACCAAAGTCTTCTCCCACTAGGTGAGGTAAAATGTCTACCACTATGAAAAGGAGAAAAGAAAATATCCATACGGAGGAATGTAAAGGTATCAGTTTCCATTAGCCATGGAAGTAATTGCATGTTATAGCTCTGTTGTGTCAGAGAAGGTGGTTACTACATGCCTGTTGGTGGTGTTTTAGAACTGCAGCTTTCATGCCCAAAATCGCAGCATAATGGGGTTGTGAAGGCACTATGTTTTACAGGTGCAAAATACCCTTTTTTGCCCTCCTTTTCTGTGTTTTCCAAGCCTCTTTTTATATTCTTATGAATTATGATTTCTCCTTTGTTTTGTCATTAGAAACATTAGAGTTTGAAACCCTTCACCAATGATGCACACAAAAACACTTAAACTTGTCCGCTGTTTCAAACTCTGACACCCCAGACCCACTTCTCATCAGCAACATTTTTGCTCAAATCTGGCATTGTCTGCTGGTCTCGTCAATCATGCACATCCTTCATGCAGGGCTCTGTTGTCTGCTCACACCCTTCACAGTTTGCATCCTATCTCTCTGCTACATATCTTTGTTCCCTTTTTGTGTTCTGTAGAGTGAAAACTCTTCACAGTTCACACACTTAAATTGTTCACGTTCCTCTTTTCCTATGCTTCTCACAAATCACAGCCCCCCTATGTATTTCTTTCTATATTAATTCCATCATCTTCCTTTTTCCTATTAATTCCATCAACTTACTTAAACTTTGGTGAAGTACTACTTTTCATGCCTCGTGTTCTTTGAATTTTGTCGTTGTCATCTTGAAAACCATGCCTTAGATTAATGGTGATTATGTATTTAGATTATTTCTTATGATTATTAACTATGGATATACCTTGGATTTACAGTAATTTTTTATTTTTGAGCATTTATGTGTATAATAAAATTATTTAGCATGTATGTATAATTTTATTAATTTGGGTTAAAGGTGTTGTTGATGTTAATGTATTTATAATTTCAGCATACTAGTCATGTTGCTATAAATTTTTTTGTCAGTCGCATGACATTAATCTGGGATTAAGTATGTTAAATCGATATCATGTGAGGATATGAAAATATAAAAGGAATTAAAGAAAGCAAATTACCTAGGCTTTGATCGAGCATCTATGTGTTGGTGAGTTTTGTCCTCTATATTTTTCTTTACCTGAAAGGAGAAATAAACACAAAATAAGGAAACATTTAACCTACAATATACTTCAGGTGTCCAACTTACATATGATACCTCTTCTAGTATTAGTTACAATATACTTACAGGTGTCCAACTTACATATGATACCTCTTCTAGTATTAGTTAATTTTGATATCTGATAGACCAAGCATTACAAAAGAATATATCAAATTGCCAAACAATACCAAGAACAATATTGCATAAATGTGTTCAACTTTTCTAGTGATTGCAACATGAATTAGGAAGATTTCAAGTAGATTTATCTGCAGTTACCAAGTTTCAAACTTTCAATTCAAGTTATATTATTATAATTCTGATTACACAAAGATGTCAAACTTATGATCATCATCAGACTCTTTCTTTGATATATAGGGCTCGATTCCATAAATAGCCCAATAAAGTTTTTTTGTGTTGTACCAATAAAAAAGATTATCAAAGTATGAGTATTAAGACTTCAGTTGTGACTAGCAAGAAACATCACCATTATATATAGAACTTTACCAGATATATCATGAATGTCTTATAAATGGTATCGTGTTTAAGCTAAATATTTCTTAAAGATAATGGCTTCACATGATCTTGTCACAATTTCATATTGTTTCTTTAAATTGTCAGAGATCGTGTTTTCTAGACTCAATTATTGATAACATAGTAATTAAATTGTTAGAAAAATGAAGTGAGACAAAAACAGAAAAATGGTTCATAATAAAATTGGGCTGAGTTTCAAGCTACTTAAGTTTTTCTCAAATTGCAGCTGCTACTTCAAACCATCCTTGTGGTAACTAATTATGGACTCTCTAGCCGGAAACTTTTTGATACTTCTACAACTATCAACATTGTCAACCTCCATTTTTCCAAAGTGTTGTTCTCCTATCACAATACATTTATTTCTTTCAGCAATCAAGACATTCAGAATTGCATTTGATATGACACTAATAATAAAGCAACCAACCTGATCAATGTTCCAAACAAGATGTGGCTGAAATTTAGTCTGAAATGTGAATGGGCCAACCTAGCAAGAAAAAGTACATTAGAGAATCAATGCACTAAAAAAGAAAATAAATGTCAAATTCAACACAATTAATCAAGGTAAAACAATAGAAACTCAAAAGAATAAAGAAATCATATTAAAATAGATGGAAAGATTCCAAACTCACTGTTTGTCCCTTATATACTTTCTCTATAGCCTCACTAGCAGCACTGGCTTTAAGAATAGCATCACTTGAAGCACTGGATTCAACATCATAACCTGATGCACGCCATCTCGGCAGGCCACCATCTAATACCCAAACTCTGTCATGCCCAAATACTCGGAACATCCTTTTAAGCAGAAGGAAAAGGTGTTAGTTAAAATAAATAGCAAATTTCAATCCCTGATTCTATAATCCACACAATATACTTGTATTCTTTGTACAACACCAAGGCTTACCACCAAACACGAGCTGCACTAAATAATCCTTTTCCATCATAAACAACCAAATCATCTTTGTTCTCTATGCCAAGAGCAGAAACAGCAGCAGCAAAAGCTTCCTCTGATGGCAGCATGTGTGGTAACTGATCAATGAATACAAGTTAACAAGTTAGCATTCACATAAATAAAACCTTTACCCAGCATCTATAGAAGGAGGAAAAGCAAGAAATGTGGCCTACCCTCCATTGAAATAAATGGGCCATGGGAGCAAATTAGGCCATGTGATTGACCAGAACAGAAGCAGTTTCGACCAAAAACAGACTATAAATAATCATGTAACTAATAAGACTACTCATATAACAAGACTCCAAACAAATGAATAACCCTAATATTGTAACCAAAAAAAAAAAAAACATTTAAAATTTTATAACCAGTGGAGAAAGAGTCCCAAGAATCCAAATAGTAAACTAGTATCAAGAGGAAGTATCAGCTTGTCATCATTCTAAGGTATCTGAAATTGCAAAATATCCTTTGATAGTTGACACTAACATCCTTGCTAGTAAGGACATTTCTCTTTCTTCATCCACTTTCTGTAATTTATAATTTACTACAGCAAGATCATAAGTTTACTGACTAGATATGTGAACCAAAGTATGATATAAGAACAGCTCTAACATAAATGTGTATATTGTATAATAAAAATGTCAAAAAGAATGAAATATAATAAAAAGAGATTGGCTTACTTTTGTAGTCCGATCTGCTATTCCATCTACGTCAAAGAAAAGGGCACCAGGAATGTGAGCAACCTGTTATATATGGTGTTAACAAAGTACACATTAATTGAAGATGGTAGACAGAAAAATAAAGTTAAAATTATATAATTAAGTGCATGCAAGAGAACATATTCAAGTGATATCATATATCATTCCATTGTTCAAAACTCTGAAGTCCTAAGAATGTGATTCCCAACAAAATCACATTGATACCTGATATTCTTGAATTGGATTCCTCTGCTCATCCGGCATGTACCACGAAGCATCTAGTATCTGAATAGAGATTATAGAATAGCTAAGATAAGTCTTACTACTTAAATGAATACTCAAATTCAATAGTAACTAAGGATACCATATATAAAGGCATCTCTTTTTCTGACCATGCATATGTAGTAAGGAGTTTCAAAGAATTAGAGGTAATTTCAATTGATGTCAACTACAGAAGATTGACCATATAGTTCCCAGACAGCTTTGTAATCACCTAAATAAGTGGTTGAGTGATTCAGGAACAAGTTGAGGGCAGTTGTGGCCATAAGTACATTCTTTGCTAATTTTACTAGATATCATTCATAAGTTGAGGGCGAGCCCTGGCACAGCAGTAAACTTGTGCCTTGGTGACTTGTTGGTGATGGGTTCGAATCCGGAAACAATTTCTTTGCATGTGCAAGGGTAAGGCTGCGTACAATATCCCTCACCCTTACCTTCGCATAGCGAGGAACCGCTGGACAATGGGGTACGCAGTTATCATTCATATAAATATACTCTTGAAATAATGTGATTCTCCAACCAGACATACAGTGATTGCATCAGTGCCCAGATCATTAATTACAAAGTTAGTGATCAAAAAAACAGGGAGTTTTAGTCAAATCATATACATACTGCATAGTTTGAAAATAGCTGTTGCAACTGAGATCTATGGTTTGGCACGACAGTTGCAGAGTTCAATAAATAAGTAATTAAAGGGATCAAGTGGAATTTCATTTTCCCAAACCTAGTTAAATTAGTAAAGCTGGCACTTTCAGTGAAGGCTGTTTACTTAATATTAATTGAAAGGAAATTGCAACCAGAATTGAATAAATAATTTTCAAACCGTGCAATGTGCAGAACACCAAAAGAAAAAAAAAAATGTAACGGCGACATAAGGTCAGCAATAAAGGAAACTAGGCAAGCACCTTGATATCTGGCTCCCTCAGGTTATCATAAAGCCAATCTACAGATACAACTGGCTCATTTGTCGATACAGATTGTGTTGAATATGTAGCTCTTCTACCAACTGAGGAAGAAGCCATACAAGGAACCCAACCAGTTGTTTTGATGTTTTGGGATGTAGAGGCTGAAACTGGGACAGCTCGTATACAAAACAGCCGTTTCTGCAAGTAAAAGAGGAATTATACAATAAGATCTTGGCAAAAATAACATAGATCAAGGGGAATCTTGAGGTCAATAAGACAATGCAGAAAAAAATTAATGGGTAATATTGATCAAGATAGGTTTTTTAAGTGAAATAGAAGAACAAGTATTCCTACTGTCGTTAATATATAAATAATTTTTTTTTCAATTGCTTCTATCAACTTTTATACATAACAGTAGCACCAGATCCTGTTTTAAGCATTTATATATACTTGCACAAATCTGTATTTCAAAGACTAGCTGCCATTTATATCAAATTATAAATGGTTCACTCGTATTCATAAGATTACTAACTTAAAAAATGCACCTACAAAAATTAATAGTTCCATTCCAATTGATGACAAATTGGTACTATCTTTTAGTCCATTTTGTAAGAACAGAAATTAAAATTAATCCCCACCAGATAGTCTTCACTTCAAAAGGAACATGCAAACACCCAGCCATCCATACCAATATATTACATTGAAAAATTGAAGTTGTATGAAACATATGCCATGGAAAATTACCACTAAAGCAAATCATGCAAGTATATCACCCTACTGGATCAACAAAAAAGACCAACAAAACAGAAAAACAAAAAAAAATTGAACCAACAAATACCCCAAACCCCACACTCAAAAGTCAAAACTTTAATTAGAAAAAAGCATAACCCAGATACCCACAAATCGAAACAACCGAAGAATCATACAAAGACCAAACTTTCACAGGCACAACATGTCCAGTCTCATAAGGGGGAAATCAACGCAGGATTTAAATAAATAAAAAAAACACACAAATTGTAGGGTGAAAAGGGATACCCAGATGAAATTTCACAGAAAAGGTGAAGCTTACACTGAATAGAGAAGAGAGAATCTGAGGCTGGTGAGTGAGGAACGAAGAAGGGTGGATCAATCGATGACCCAAAAGCATCTTTGAGAAAAGGGTCGAAGCCATTTTATCAACGACCATATAAAAGAGGGGCCTCGGATAACTCGAACAGTCACAGATTGTGACAAGATATAAAACAAATATAGCGATGACAAGTGAGTGAGGTGAGAGTGCTGTTTATCTACTTTGGGATTCTTTGTGCAGCTGAAATGTGTCACTTACTGCCACTACTCATGAACGTTGAAGCAACATTTTATATAATATATTAAATATTTAAATATATTTTTATTTCTAATATATAGTTAAATTTTATGTTTGATTTCTGATAAAAAAAAATTCTTCTACCTATTTTTTGATATTCAAAAAATTTATTTTAGATCTCTATCATCAATCAATTAAATGATTTAAAATAAATAAAAGAGAGCAAAAGAAAGGACAAAAAAAGAAAATCAAGCACTATTGATCACCACTTGGTTTAAAATCCAAGCTATCTCGTCTAATCTTGTTACTTGGCCTCGCGGTTCTGATTCTTACTTCAATTGACTTAGCCGAATGACCAAGGCTAAGGAAGCTCATTGGAAGGGACATCTTCTATGCCATTAATCTATCCAAGCATGACATTACCCCCCAACTATCCTTTGATTTTCAGCTTCATTAATTTTTGACCCACTGCCATCATTGCCTTCATCTTTCCTTTTGGGGTGATGACTATTACTCTTTAAGACCTAGCCCTAATCTTAGGTTTGCTAATCTCTGGGCTTGAACTACCTTCTCATCATGCCACATGTAATGAAAACCTAGGTATTTCTTTTTCTATAGCTTCAAACGGCTATCCACATTTCATTAATGCTCATAAAGAGTCAACAACAACAATTTCGGATCAAGAGCATAATGCAAGTCTTGCTTTATTGGTACTGTAAGTATTTTATTTGCTTTTCATCCAAAGCCATTGTTTCTAAGTATATCTCCCACATAACTTTGCTTCAACCAGAAAACCTTATGTCCATAGGATCCTTGCTTTTGTCTTCCCTTTATAATCTATCTTTTTACTGTTAGAGAAAATGAAACAAAGCAAAGTTTAAGCAATGTTTCTGGCCCTTTTTGGTTTTTGCAACTCTAGATTATACGCAATTTCCCTATGTTTGTCGTTGGAGTACCTAAATCGGCTTCAGGAGTAGAGCATCATGCCACTGATCCAATTCTTAGCTTGGGTCTACGTGTTAAGTCTACTGCCAATAAGTATGCAACATTGGTTCTTGAATCAATATTTGCTATTTTGGATGACAAGGGGCACTTTGGAATCCTCCTACTGTAGATCATGGCATCCCTAGTTGGCTGAATCTGGACCTTTAAGTCACTCCAGCCGATATTGAGGCTCAAAGAGCTTCTTGGAGTAATGCTCTAATGGCCAGGGATTTTCTGTGGTATTAAGCTGAATTCGAGATATAACAAGATCTCAGTGGAACCTTATAATCCTTAATTTATCACTCGTCAATTCAACCTTCACCAAAATATCCGATGGCTTTTCTGACTATGACTGAGCCGAACTCTAGGCCTTCTTTGTCGATTGAAGAAGTGAAAAATGTAACTCATCAGAACCAATGGATGCTGAATTTGTTCGAATTCAGAGCATTCCTTCCTGACCCTAGAGAAACATCAACCTATATTAACTGGTGGCCAACCGTCAAAGAAGAAATCTTCCCTTATGGAATTATGTCATATATACTACTTATTGATAATCAATTTCCAGTTGATCCTGATGTTGCTAAAGTACTTGTTCCGCCACTAGCTTCTCCATTATGACTTCTACTTCATCCAAATAGAAAAAGAAACATAGATCGAGATCGTTATTGGTGGAGTCAAAGAGATTGAAGACTTGAAGATTAGTCTTAGGATTTTTTGGTTTTAATAATTTTAAAATCCCAAACAAGTTTCTAAAGATATGATATTTGTATTGGATGTTTTTAGACTAGGCATGTTGAGTATTATAGACTTAGTTTATCTATCCATGCTTAGTGGTAATGAAACATGAGAAGGAAAATGTATTGATCTCAAAGTTTCTTAGAAGCAATGAGTTCAACACTGTGTAATAGATTACCAAGTTTAGTAATCCATTACAAAGTGTTAGAACAAGCAACAAAACTTAATTTTCTTAAAATATTGGCAAGTTTTATCAAATTAATCGATTATCAAGTTTTATAATCGAATACCCAAGCCAATTTCAGAAGAAAAGATTCTATGTGGCTCAAGATAATTGATTACCACATATTGTAATCGATTAGATTGCATCTAGAAACTTAGGAACTCTATGTGTTTCCAATCTAAAAAAATTCCTTAACTTCTCTTGTTTTCCTTAGAGTGATATCCCCTTCCATAAACAATGTTAACTATATTTGGTCACATGATAGGCATGTGCTTTTTAAGAATGTTTTTATCTCAAAAATGTCTCATGTCTTCCAAGAAATAAGATAAGTTATAAAAAAAATTATGTTATCGATATAATTTTTTTTTGTTATTGTACATACTCTTTGTTTAGGGTCAAATATTGAAATTTAATACTCTTTCTTAACTTAATTATGAATGATATAATACATATAGGTGAAAATTTCAACATCAATTTTCATATTAACATAACGCAAACATTTTTATTAAAAAATAATTATTTTTAATGTATACATAAAAATATATTAAAAAATTTCTTTTTGTAAATTTAATTATAACAAAATTAATCTCTAAGAATATACTATTTTTTTGTTTATTTATAAACATATTTTTAATGACCAATAAATGTTTATAAAAAACCAAAATTAATTGTCAAACATATTTTTAAACACGGTTTAAATTATAAAAAACGGTTTAATGAAATACATATTTGAATTACCTAAAAGTATTTTAATATTTTTATTTTTGAAATCAATTTATATTATTTATGAGTCAATTATATAATTAATTTGTTTCATTTATATTAATGATTCAATTAAGTACTAATTTGAATTTATAATTGAACCAATCTATTCTAAAACATCAAATGATAACATATGACTTCCAAATCTTGATAACTACCTTGCCCATGTATTATTCTAACCTTGGATTCTTAAATTTATATACATAGATATAGTAATATGATGATTAGTAATACATAACTCTTCCTAATATCTGCAGTAGACATTTAAAAAATCTCTCTGTTTCTCATTTTGATGTGCATTTTACGTGCTAACACCACAACTAATAAAAACATCATATCTTTCAATCATATTATAGTACCTTTCTTATCTCTATTTAAGTATTTATATACTTAATATCTTTCTATGTCTCAATAGTTGTTAAAATTATCAATAGTTAAAAATAATTTTATTTTTACGTATTTTTATAAAAAAAATATTATTTTTACAACTAATTTAAATTATTTATTTTCAATCTAAAATATAACTAGTCATTTGGCTTGATAAATGTTTACTTTTATATAATTAAAAATAATATTTGACAAAATATTTTTTTAATATATAAATGATACAAGGTTATTTTTAACTATTGACAATTTTTTTGAATAAAATAAAATTGAATTTAGATATAGAGATAAAAGATTATACATTAAAAGAAAGGTACTATAATATGATT
>PYAF01000543.1:2270818-2293501 GCA_007407185.1 Glycine tomentella
GAATAAAATAAAATTGAATTTAGATATAGAGATAAAAGATTATACATTAAAAGAAATAAACCAATATGTCTTTGGTCCAAGTGAAATTAATCTCAGTCCCCTTAAATAAGGTATTGAATTCAATATTGTAGATAAAAAAAAATATGATTAAAAAGAGAAATTCCATTATAGGAGACCAATCAAAATTCTTGGTAAAATTTAATTATTAATAAAGTTGATGATATTTCACATCAATATCTAATGTCACAATGACCAATGAAAAAAAAATTAGAAAATATAAGTGATTAAGAAATTTTAGAGATAAAAGGAAAATAGTTTGAGAGGATTGAGAAATAATTTTTTGTTAGTTTGTGGGAGTGATATATGAAAGGCACCTCAAAAGGAGAGAATAAAGATAATGGTGTGAGTCTAATTGAGAGAGTAAAAAAAGTAAGAGTCTCATTTTTCAAACTGTAAATAGGAACCCATTTTCTGAAAGATCACAGCTTTCGTGCGTTGGTGGGTCTTTGAGTTTGACCATGTTTTTTTTCATTCATTTCAGATTTTCAAATATGACACGAAAAAGTATATCTAAAAATCTGTAAGACTTTCTTTCTCTCCTAGATCTTAGTTATGTTAATATATAATAAAGAATATTATTCTTTCCTTCACATTCCTATCGGGATGAGTTTTATTGCTTGGCACCTTTAGAGCTAAAAAAAGCTCCATACTTTAGACAAAGAGTGATTTCCGGGATTGCCATAACACAATATGAATGGTTGAATGAATAAATTTTGATTAGTAATGTGATTTCTTTGCATTATAATTTAAAATTTCATAATAAATAAATTTTTTGGTGAATATACAAACTATATTTTAGAATTATAATGAATAATTTAAATTAGACTTAAATAACCTTTTGATTCTTATAAAATACAATATTTTAATTTTAGTCCTTTAAAGATTTTTGTTTTAATTTTAGTCTTTTAATTTTGTTGTTTGCTTTAAGCTTTGTTGTCAAGTAACAACATCATATGATAACGTAACAATAATATTAGTAATCCATTGGCTTACTTCATCATCAATGAACCTGACAAAATAGTCCGATATAATATCTTTTTGTAAATTATGTTTTTAAACTCTCATCTATTTAAAATAGTTTATTATGTCAAATTAGTTGATGAGATATTTAAAAACATAACTTACCAAAAAAAAATATGTATGTGTTGTTAAACTTTGATGTCTTGTTAAACTTTGATAATCTAGCAATTAAATGGATTGTCAAAATTGTCGTTACCTCATCAATTAATTTTGTTAATTGACAACTAAGATTAACACTAAAATTTTAAATCTTTATAGGCCTAAACTAAAGAAAGACCTTTAAAGAACTAAAATAAAAACAAATAATATTTTATAAGTACCAAAAGGTTATATAAGTCTTTAAATTATTATATAAGGTTATTTTTAGTTATTGACAAATTGTTTAAAAATTTATTGAAATTCACATTAGACATTGGGATTAAAGAATAGGCAGTTATGAAGATGAAGTATAGCTATTAAAATAAAAGAAGAATACTTTGATATGGTTGAGCAAGCGATTTTTTTTTTTACTTATCTATAGAATAGTGTATAAATGCATATCCGAAAAAATGAAGAGATATCATAATAAAAATATCTAATTGTAAATAATGGTGAAAGTGAATTGTATACTTTAAATACTAGTTTCTTATAAAAAATAAATATTTTTAATTCTTTAACTAATATCTTAAAAATACTAGTTAACATGCTCCTTACTAAAATTAGTAACTTGATCCAACATGCAATTGGTCCAATTAATACTGGGCTCAAATCTCTTAAACAAAATTTCAAATTCAAATTTTGTTGATGAAAAAAAAAAAACAGGAATTAGGAAATGAAACATGCTAAAGGTGATCAACTAGGTTTGCATATAAAGATTAGTCATTGACAAAGTAGTGAATACTTCGCATCAATCTCATGATGACTCAAAAAATAACTTGAATTTTTTTTTAATTGAAATAATTTAAAAGAATCTTTGATTTGAAAAATAGTGTAAACAAATCAATATAATTTGGTTGATAGTGTAAAAATTCTTAAACTGACAAAGCAAATGAATCAATTGACTGTTGTTACCTTTCAATGCATTTTGCTGGGTCTCTGCTCCAATTTCAAGTAGAACAATGGGAGAATTATTCCCCCAAAAGAATAAATAAAATAAACTTGTATCTGTAACTCAAATTGCTTATTGATGGAAACCAATTACAAATCTTTGAATACCAGCAAAATCAGCACGTATTTCTAAATTGTAGAAGCTTCCATTTCTATTATTTTCCATGTAATCAACAAGAGCCCTGCACTGCTGCTCTCCATTTGTCTGTTAAGAAAAGTTAGGAAAGGAACAATCAGAAGCAAACATAAAATGAATGTGATAGCATAAAAAATGCTTAAGTTGAAGAATAAAATATTTTCCACTTTCCGGGCTACCTTGTCCCATGAAATATTTTTGTGTTTACTAGCACAGAATATCTCTTGGATTAGGATTCTATAACTAATTGTTAAAGAGTATAAGTATCAGACTATCCGAAGAACGTTTTAAAAGATTTGTAATGTGCTTCTTTTTTTTTTTAATACGAGATCATATTAATATGTCATGGCAGCATGTTTCTATTGTGTGATGCTAGAAGAGACAAACCTAGGTTTCCCTATCTTCTACTCATTTCACTTGCTAGTTGCTATACTTCATCTCCACTAGTTGATTATTCCTCAATTGCCTAGTTGCTATACTTCATCTCCACTAGTTGATTATTCCTCAATTGCCTAAAGCCTACCAAACTAAAACACTGATCCCACAGGTATTGTTCAGTCAACAGCACATAAACAGTCATGAACCTAACCATAAAACTACATACTGTTGCCTTCAGTTCTTCCTTATCATCAATTATTCAGTCCACCAGTTTCTACCCTAGATTCTGACCCATTAAACTTCCACTGTCTTATATATCATGTCAGCTTCATAAACATTGGTCTATTGCTAAAATAATACATATAATTCTATTCCATACTCTAAATATCTATTTGGCAAAAGTCTAACATTTTGAATTTCATCTTGCAGACCAACTTATCAGAAAACCTCAGGGAAAACTTCACATATAAATAAATAAAATTGATGGGAAAGATCAATCAATGTAAGCCTGTAAATCTAACTCCATAAATAGATCCATACTTGATTTGCATTTGCCGGGGGAAAATGTAGAATCCATAAAGCAACCCTAACGGCTGCAAATGACCACAATATTGTGGCCTTTATTTGAAATAAAAAAGTTTCACAGTGGCAAAATTTAAAAAATATCAAGGCCATATTGACTGTGACCAGCATCACAGTAGCTGCAACTCTCGTTATCTTATAGTAACCACAGCCATGATTTTAAATCAGCAATTATAAATTGAGGATAAAACACAGTATTGCAAAGGACAAAGCTTAGACCAATTTCCTTAAGTTCTTAAATTAAAAAATGACATGCAGATAATTTTTTAAAAATTTTCACATCATATTCTTAGCAGAGGCTATTTATTGTTGGAGAAAACATCCATATGTCATTGTTTGTTTGATTTGAGAATTTGATGGCAAGGATATAAGAGACTTGATCTAAATTTTGTCATATTACAAAACTAAATTTATTTTTATCATCATAGATTTCAGCTTTGTTCATGAATAACATTGGTTCTTTGCTTTAAGATGATATAAAGAAACATGGAATCACTAACATAACTATTTAACTTCAAATCCATTAAACAATGACATTACGTTTTGTGTGTCCCATGATAGCATACATTAATGCTAAACCTTGGACACTACAGAAAAATTTCTAATTATATTGCCTAAATTGTCAAAGGGAATCTCAAAATTTTGAAAGATCTGCATCAGAATTAAGCAAACACACACACACTGAGTAATCACCAAACTATAAATTAAAATTGAAAAAGGATACACATAATAATAATTTAATAAAAAATAACAACCGAAAGGAACACCCTGGGACCCAATTTATGTACTTGATTTCTAGTACGGTGATACTAGTCAGGACAAAAGTAGTTTAGCAAAAAAATCAATTCTTATTTTCAAGAATTACATTTATGACCTTTCTACAAAAGGGACTGCTCATAAAAATCATACCCAATTTTTCCAACTTTGATCAGATGTGCAAAACTGACAACTTATTGAGGGTTACTGGTCACAAAATTGTCATCAAATTAAGCTAGGTGGTACCATTTTGATAAAATTTTATGAGTAACTAAGTAAGCACTTAGCATAAGCATAATAAGAAACAGAAAAGAAATTTGGTACAAATTTGTAGAAAGCAGAAGATCCATACCTCAAAAGCAAAAAATCCAGCAGGTTTCAACATTAAAGCAGCCCCATCACAAAGATGGAAAAGAGCATCCATGCCATCAGTACCTCCATCTAATGCAACTCTAGGTTCATGCCTACCAACTTCAGCTTGTAGACCAGAGATGTCTTTACTTGGTATGTATGGTGGGTTACTTACAAGACCCGCTAGCTTTCCTTCCATATCTTTCAATGGTTCAAACCAAGATCCTTCCCTTAATTCAATTTTGTCCTGTAAAGAACAACAAGGTGGTTCAAATGAGGGTCACAAAAATCAAAAGTGGAAGCAGTAAGATATATTTTAAGGGGGACAGGTGAAGTATATAAACAACAAAAGGAAAATACATGAAAATCAGCAATTTTAATTTTGCTTTTCAGTTTGTTATGTTGATATACTTCTTTATAACAAGTTTGTGTTAGTGTTGCAGTTCACAACATTCTGATGCACGTTTTCTCCAATCCATAGGTGTAGTCTCATTGACTTGAACGGATGTTCGGAGCTACTAAATAGCCTAAAACATACTTTCTTCAGTCTTGCTTTTATTTCTAGTTCAAACACACAGACACAGCATCATGCAAGATACAATGAATGAAAGGAATATAAAAAAAGCTTAACTATGTTTTTGATCCCTAATACATATCTAATTTTTGTGTTTGCTCCCTAATAAATTTTTGCTTTGGCGTCTAGTCCCAAATAAAACAACAATTTTTTGCTTTTGGTCCTTGACACTTATTTTTAGTCCCTCGTAAATTAACCAATTTTGTTTTTGCTCCTTGATAAAAAAAAAAAAAAATCATTTGTTATTAGTCGAGACTAAAACAAAATTCGCTAATTTATTGAGGAGTAAACACAAAGTTCGTTAATTTATCGGGAATTAAAACAAAATATCAATGACCAAAAATAAAAGTGTTGTTTTATTAGGAATTTAACGCAAAGAAAAAATTTATTAGGAGTAAACACAACAATCAAATCTTTGTTTGGAATTAAAAACATATTTAAGCCTATAAAAAACCACCAAAAACATTGGCAAAAAAGAAGTCATATGGCAGTTGGAAATATATCCTTCAACCTTTCAGCATGCTCATAAAAAAACAGTGGAGGCAGTGAAAACCATGGTGCGGAAAAGAGCAAGCAAAAAGGAATTGACTTGACAACATGGAGATTGAAAAAAAACTTGAAAATCTCTAACCTGGAAGCAATACCTCTGCACATTGTAAGCAGCAACAGCAACAGCCACAGGGCTTAAATCTGTGGCAATAACCCTCCCTTCACTCCCCAAAACCCCACCAATACCAATAGCAAGAGCACCACTTCCAGTTCCCAAATCAGCCCAAACACCCCTTTTCAAATCCTCATTCTCTGACACCACATCATCCACAAAATCAACAAGAAGTTCAGTCTCAGGCCTTGGAATCAAGACCCCTTCCTGGACACTCAACACCAAGTCCCTCCAATGCTCACACCCAACCACATACTGAAAGGGTCTCCTATCTTGGACCCTTTGCTTCCACAAACAGTAAAGCTCATCTATTCCAACCCTCATTTTCACCCTCTCATCATCATCATCATTCTCCACAATCATTGAGTGGTCTTCAACAGCATCCTCCATGAGCCACTTGAGCTCCCTGCACAGCAGGCTTGAGTCTGGCCCATTATCTGAGTCCACAAAAGTTGACCCAATTGAAAAGGCAACACCTTTAGCCCAATCATGCCATTTTTTGAGCTCACACAACTTGGTGGAGTAGATGGGTTGCCTAAGAAAGAGGGGAACTTGGGGTTTCACACAAGTGGGGGAAGATGATAGTGCTGACGAACAAAAGGGTCTACACAGAGTGCTGAAAGAAGAGGATTTGAGGAGTGTGGGGAAGCTATAGGGACGGTATACACCGCTTAAGGTTAGCATCATTTCAAGAGAATGAAAAGGAAGGAACTTTCGTGTGTCTATAATGCATAATCAGTTATCAACTTCAACACTTGCACAATCCAACAAAGAAAAAAACTGCGTAAGGGTTAATGAAAAATCCAAGTTAGAGTTACCCGCACATGTTTTTTCACTTGAAATTAAATCCCCAACCAGTTCAATTTGCTCGCAAAGAACCGATTTTAATATTGATTTTCCGTTTATTGAATGACGAAGAAAATATACTCTAAAACGAGGAAGGCAATTGTAACTCGGGAAATGTGGCGATAAATGGGATGATCTTAGTTTAAAATTATTATTTTTAAGTAAATAGTCAAATATGATAAATTTGTTCCTAAAACATAAAAATACAAAAATTGGTTCTTGAAATTGTAAAAAATAAGAAAAATTCATTTTATCATTAACTTTACTCCATTAATATTACGAAATTCACCAACATGACGTATAGAGATAAAAATATCACGAAATAATTATTCATGTGGATATAAGAATTAATTTGACAATAATAAATTTTTTTAATCCCTTTTCCTTTTTGACTGTTAGATTTACAACAATTATTTCTTCTCCCTCCATCTTATATATTGTTCCCCAGTGATGAAAGAATGAGTTTCTTGTTCTTTTTTCCTCGTTTTTCTTGAATGTTTCTTAATTTTTTATCTCACAAACCATTTATTTAAGTTACTATTAAATACATCCTTGAATTAAAAACTTATTCACATTTGTGTCCTTCAAAGACACAACACAAATATATGCATGATTATAATCATTATGATTAATTAAACTCTCAATTACATTATAAAAATTTACTTTGAATTTCACAATAACATTAAAAGGCAAAAATGATGACTAAGGAACAAAATGATTAATTTCACAATAACATTAAAAGGCAAAAGTCCTTCAAAGTCATGATTAATTTCACAATAATATTGATTAATAATTATAAACAATTTATTTATACATATCAAGGTGATGCCTCCTATATTTTTAAGTAATAAATCACCTATTTTGATAAATATTTTTTTTAAAATTTATCCATTATGATAATTAGTTTTTATTTTTCATCCATTTTGGAAAAAAAAAAAAAAAAAAAAGCCCTGATTTGGTTAAGTGAAACGAAGATGAATTTTGCGTGGACAATGTGGTGGTATTGGTATACAAAGACTAGAGAAAGTAAATAATGACTTTGAAGGGTTCGATTCATTCTTCCATTAAGGATGATCAATATTTAAGCCTTTACCATCCCATCCCAAGAAAATGAAAAGTACCTTAGCTCGTGGAAAAAATATATATGAATAAGCAAGCACTACCTGCTCTTTTATAATCTCGTTAGTTATCAAACCAGTGGTTAATATGTTTCAGTAAATTAGGCTGAATAATGATTCTTAATAGATTAAAGACAAATTAATAAAAAAAACTGTATTATTTTCAAGGGTTTAAATATATTTTTATTCTTAATAAATATTTATATTTTATATTTATTTTCTAATAAATTTTTGTTTTATATTAAGTTCCTAATAAAATAATTTTATTTTTGGTTGTTGACATTTTTTTAATCTATGATAAATTAATAAATTTTATGTTTATTTTCTAATAAATTTTCTTATTTATAATTAGCTAAGATTAAAACAAAATTCACTAATTTATAAAGGAACATACACAAAATTCATTAATTTATCATGGAATAAAACAAAATATCCAGAATCCAAAACAAAATTATTATTTTATTAAAAACTCAACACAAAATAAAAATTTATTAGAAAACAAAAACAAAAATTGAGTATTAGGAATAAAAACTCATTTAAGCTTCTTTTTTTTTTTTAATTCTGTGGCCATTTGGTACTCATGTTAGCATTCAAATACATAAGAATTTCAATCATTAATAATTTAATATAGGTTTCTGTCCACCCTTGATTTTAATTAAAATACTGCATATGCTTAATTGACTTTAAACGAAGGATAAATATATCCTTATTTTCTCACTTTACACATCAAATTTATTTTATTATGGAATTATGTCAAATGTGTTGGTATAGATAATTTTGTAGAAGCAGCATGACTACATCATATATGTTATCTTACATGGTGCATTTTATATCCTAAAAGAAAGAAAAAAAATCTTACAGGTTCCAAAAACAGGTGCATATTTGATATTCTTTACGTATACTTTGAGGGGTGGATTTTATTGGTACACTTCTAGAAGAAGAAAATAAGAGCAAAAAGATAAAATGAACTTCTCCATAAGTAAAAATAAGTTCTCCATTAGCTAATTTGTAAATGTCATCTCATCTTTTAGAGAAGCCACATTGGTGAACTTCTACAAATTAACTAATGGAGAACTTATTTTTACTTATGGAGAAGTTCATCTCATCTTTTTGCTCTTATTTTCTTCTTCTAGAAGTGCTTCTAGAGAAGCTTACCCAAACAGGCCCAAGTTTAAACAGGATTATGTATAGAATATTAGGCATGTGTCCATCTATTGTTCTACTAACATCAGTTTAGTTTACTCTAAGCCTTTATTTGAATGGGGACATATAGATAGTAAGAAAAAAATGATGAGAAAAAAAAAAAAAGAAGTTTTTCTTCTAGTAAAAACAGAAGAGAAAAATAAAAAAATAAAGATCACAAATTGTGATTATGTTCGAGACAATTTTTCGAGGTTCGTATTTATGTCATTTTAAACACAGATTACATGTTTGGTTAACCATTCTGAGCATACCTTTGGGTGGATGCTAAACTGAATGTACTTTTGGAAAGGATGCAACAATTATCCAAACATGCAATAAGTGGGGTGGGGGGATTCACAAATCTCAGTTTGAGCATAAGGTAGTTTAAAAAATGTAAGGATAACAATAGTTGGGAAATAGAGATTATAGGAAAAAATTACCCTCGTTACAATGATACACAACAGGTTCATAGATGAGCTGGTATAAATCTTTCAGTAACAAGGAAAAACAGCCCTACTTTTATCCCTCATCCAGAATCAGTCACATTGAGTCACAGAAACACAGCCAGGGAAAGTAACATGCCTATCCGCCACTGCAAATAATCCCCCTAAGATTTTTGTTTTAACTCACCTGTTCTCTGTTCTAGTATCATTTTTCCTTTTAGCACTGCAAACAACTAATTCTTGAAATTTGATGCAGATTGTCATTTACACAGATAAAAAAAGAAGAGAAAGACATCTATACTTACTGTTTCAAGCTTGTGGTTAGAAAGGAAGGCTAATCAAAAGCACTATAGAGATCGGATCAAGATGAGTGCTCTTATGTCTAAAGCTACTTCTTGATATTCCAGTTATGGGATGTGCGAGGTCCCGTTGCAATGCCTTCATAGTAATTTGAATCAAGCTTTCCTTTATTCCAGGCTTTGACGAAATCAGAAAACAACTCGCGTGCTGACTCAGCCAAAAGATCAGAGAAAAACACATTCTTCTCTTCTTTTAGCCAGGTAGCAAACTCATTGTTCTTCGCAAAATAGTCATCATTTGACAATTCTTGGAATTCCTACATTCAAAAGAACAAGATGAACAGTAAATATCAACAAACCAATAGATAAATAATATATAAAATTACTTCTAACAAATAAAAGTACATAACTAGATCAATATATATCAACAAGATATCGGGCCTTTTAAAGGAATGCCGTGGCATGCGTAGATGGGAATGGTCCATCTTAAAAGTTTTCAATTATTTTGATAATTATACAGTAGCAACAAGATAAAGTCTTCAAACTATGGGAAACAAACATTATTGGGCTGTTGGACATTACAGCATAAATTATTTGTTTTATTTTTCTACATTATTTTTCTGTAGTAAAATAAAAGCATTCCTCACCCATATCAATGAATTTTGTAGAAAAAACAATGCTGTTAAATGTGGGGATGAAGAACAAAATTAAATAACATTTAAAAGATGCAGTTGTTGAAGAGAAAGGCATGAATGCAAAATAGGGGGGAAAAAAAGAAAGGAAAAGGATCTGACCCAGATACAGCATGACAGTTACAAGATTATTTTGCATGTAGCATAATTAATAATATTGGAAATATAACTTACCATATGGCCATCACCTTTGCTATGTTTGCTTCTGTGCTTATCTTTCAACTTCCCTGAGATAACAACAGAATGTAGATTTATTTCCCATGAAAAGAATCCCATTTGATATAAGAGAGTAAACTAACCAGAACTCTAGTTCAGTGAACAATAAACAACACTAAACAAAGTTAATGCTCATCAAATATAATATTAAGCAATGATGAATAGAAAATTCATAATAGAGAGGAAGCACAAACATCTCTACTTCACTTGTGTTACAAAAATAATATCGAACTAATTTAGAAAGAAAAACTTTCAAAGGAAAATTTCTAGTTTTCTTTCTATTCACCAAGGGAGCAATTGTTATATGGAAAATTACCAAGCTATGAGAAAAAAATTTAGCCAATGTTTGTATTTTTAAAAATTGAAGCATTTTCAAGAAAAGATGGTGAAGTACCATACAACAATCAGCAGAGCCATTGATAACAGCAGTTCATGAGTTGTAACAGAAGACAGTATAATGTTAACCACAATTGTAAGCAATGAGTTTGCTTGACTTTGGCATTTTGAAGAGCATTTTCAGTAGACAATCACACCAAATAATGGAAGTTGTAGATAGACTTTCCACAACAAGTTTCCCTCAAAAGAAGAACATTCGAGGATTATCCATTACTTAGTCAATTTGCCAACTTAACCTCAAACACTTACAATATTGATGTAGGACAAACCAAACAGAATATGGTATAGGAAGAAAGATCTAGGAGAGGCTTAGAAATAATAGGGAATATGGAACCAGTAGGAGAGAGGGAGAAGAGAGGGGTCGAATCAAAGAACAATTTCAATCATAAATTTAGTTTTGAAAACTATTTCCCTAAGAGCAATGGTTAATAGATTGATAAATAGAAAGTTTCTATTTGAAACCATGGCAGTTAATGCATTGATAACATTAAATGTTACACTTTTAAAAAAGACTTTTCACTTTATATTTATTAAGCATTGCCCTGAGGATAATGTTATGAATTATAGATTTCACAATGACAGAGAAAGTCCAAATAGATATCAAGCAACCTAATTATTATACATTGTAGAAAAAAAATGCATTTCACTATGAATGATTGATTTCAAAATTCAGAGAGATAAATAGGGATTTAGATCAATAGTAGTACACTAATCTAGGCTTAAAAATCAGGGGAGATATTCTCCTCTTAACTTGCCGTGAACTAAAAAAGGAAAGAATACACAAGAGATCCTTAAACAATAAAAGGAATATTCTCCTAACTATACAATCAGAATCAATCTGATAATTCTGTTTAATGCTGGAAATCTGGAGTTAATCTCCTAAAACTAAGACCCAATCACCAACAAGCATCAATATTGGGAAAAAGAAAAACTACCAATCCCATAATGCTACCCTATTTACAATATATCCCTAACCCATGCAAACATGACATTTTCCACAATCCTAATAGTATTGTCAACATCCCATCATTATGGCTATTAATTATATAGTCAATAAAAAAATATATCATCAACATTGTCAAAGAGAAAGATGGGAAAAAGTAGAGAATAGAATCTGTAGTGAAATGGCATAGGATAGTGGACCTGGGGAGATTATCAACATCCAGGGGAGAGATACATGGCTAAGAGCTGATCAGCAGGAGCTCTCATAGGATGAGAATTCCCTATTTCCACCTTGAGGGCAAGGTGGAATTTCAAGGGGGAAGTATTGTTAGGATGTATAATGCGGAGGGCTGAATAAGGACAGCTGTTAGTTAGTTAGTCCATAAGTTATTTAGTGAGAATAGTTAGTTAGTTAGTTACTATGTTATCAATAGCGGCCGCAATTGCGGCGGAGCGGCCATGCACCGCTACAAGAGGTAGAGTAGCGGTGAGTTTTACGGTAGCGGCTATTGCGCCCCCGACAGGGGATGTGGCGTCGAAACCGCGATTGCGGTGACGCGGCCGCGATTGGGAAGTGCGAGTGAAATGTCGAATGCCCTAACGTTTTACTCATTAAAGTGCGTTCTTCCTTCTCGTGCGACCTTCGTACCCTACTCCCTGCGCACAAACCTCTAACGACAGGCACAACCTTCGTTCCCTGCTCCAGCGCGACCTTCGATCCCTGCTCCGGTGCAACGTTCGTTCCTTACCACTAGGGCAAACCTCTGACGTCTGGCGCACAAACCTCCGACGTCTCTTTCTTCTTCTCTGGCGGCTATTTCTTCTTCTCCTCTGGCGGCTATTTCTTGATTTCTTCTCCTTCTCCATCGAGGTTTTTCTTTTTCTTTTTTTGTTTCTTACTTTCTTTCTTCTCCTTCTCTGTGTCTATTTCGTTTTCTTTAATTTTGTTTCTTTTTTTTTTCTTTTTTCTTTTTTCGTTTTCGTTTCTCTTTTTTTTTTGTGTGTGTTTTTATTCTGCCCAGCAGAATCATGGCCTCTGGTTCCCTACCACTTATGATTCAAATTAAGAAGATTGTGTTTGTGACTTTGTCTATTTTGAATTTTAATTTCTAGAACTTTAGTTACATTTGGCTTTAGAGGGTTCAAGACTTACTTTGTAGAATTGTTTCTTTGACTTAAGAGTTTTTATTGTTAATGATAATTAGTGCATGAATTTTTAGTTATATTTCTCTTTTTCAGCTTATATATTTATATTATAAATTTTTTAATATATAAAACCATTAGAATAGCGGTCATCCCACTATCCGCTATCCCGTTATCCCAGTTTTGAGGGCGGCCGCTCCGCTCCCCTATCCGGGATTGATAACTATGGTTAGTTAGTTACTGAGTTAGAGGAGTTTGGTTAGATAAATAAGGAGGAAATCAGATTGGGGAGGGTATTCGATAAATCAGATTAGGGAGTGGGAGGAAAGATCCTTATTCCATTCTCCACTTTGTGTTCAGTTTTCAATAGTAAAATTCTACTCTTTTTGATTCTTTCCACCTATGTTCCATCTTATTTTCTGAGTTCCTACAGGTAGTGATGTGTTATGCCTATACTTTGCCCTGGTACTAATACTATAGGAAATCAAACATGTGGGGTAGTCATGATAATAAGAAATACTCTCATTGTCCAAGACCCCAAGAAGTAAGCCTACATGAATTCACATTCATTTAAATTGGGTCTCCTTTGAGCTATGTTACAGAGCTGGAGTATTAGTAAGACAGCTTTTCCTATTCACACACCTATATATAAGAAAAGAAAGATGCCTAAAATTGATTTTAAATTTAAATACAAAATATTGGCATGCCTGCTAGACTAGAACATCGAAGATTTCAGCAAATCAAAAATTAGTCTCCATATCCTCTTGCTTCCTAATCGAACTGGCTTAGTTTACAATTCTCAATACCCTCCAAATCATGTTGACTACAGATAAACCCTTTCTTTTCCTTGTTCCTCTAATTAGAAATATTCCTTTAATTAGGGATATGGTCCTAATCTTAGATAGACTATCACATCGTAAGGCACTTTGAAGGCAACATTACTTACACACTAATACAAGGTTAATGTTGCCATTCTTTGAATGTCTAGGTTACATATGCTTATAATCTTATCATATTCAGTTTCTTCAAGATTTAAAACTAATAGTCCCACCAAGGTTGAACTTGGTTATCCAATCCAGACAATCAGCACCTAAATATGCATGTATCATGTCCTGCAGCCACTACAGTTAAGCAACAACAATAAAACCCTAATTCCACTAGATGAAGTTGGCTACATAAGTTTAAGACCAAATTATTTACCATAAGATTCCTCTTAATAACTTCCCCCAATGTCCTTCTTGGTCTCTCACTTCCTATTTCCATATGACTAAAAGCCATGCTGTCTATTCTACTCATTGCTGCTTCCAATGACCTATGTACGTGTCCAAACCATTTTAACTGGTTTTCTGTTATTTTTTTCTCAATCAGAGCTACACCAATATCTCCTTGTTTTTCTTGTGTGGCCATATCATCTTAACATTCTCATTTCTACCTTCTTTATTTTCCCCCTCTTATTCTGCCTTTAAAATTCACAACCCCAAAATTAGGCAAATATAAAAAATAAAAGATCCAAACTCCACTCACCCTTATCGGAATTATTTTCTTTGGAATGCTTGTGAGATTTCTTGTCCTTCCTTTTCTCCTTCTTTTCCCTCTTCCGCTTTTTCCTTTCCTCATCCTCTGCCGTTCTCTGCCTCTTGCTTCTCTTCTCATCTGTCAACAAACCCCGCAATTATTAAAAAACTATAATAATAACAATAAAGGTTCGCACATACAAACACACAGAAAAATGGGTAAAAAATCCAATTTCTTTCTTCTTCTCCATCTTCTTCACTATTTTGCAGAACCCATGAATCAAATTTTATTCCAACCCCAAAACTTAGTTTCGTTTTTCATAGAGGGAAAGTGAAGTACCTTCGCGTTGGGAGGGTGAAGCTCGTTTCGATTTTCTGTCGCTTCCCATGATTGATGATTATTTTTGTAAACCAAAATGCTCACAAAGACACTCCAAACCTTATTGTCGACATTTTAATTTGTTCATCGTGTTTGGTTTTTTGTTTCGCGAACAAACAAGTACGTAGTTTAAATTAACGCGAATTTATGTCTGGTTTGAGAAAGCGTTCTTTTTTTATGTATTTTCAAGATTTCTTTTATAAAAAAAAGTATTTTTTTTAATATGTAGTAATTTTTTATGTACCAAAAAAAATAGTAAATTTTAGGTAAATATTTAACTTTAAATAATACCTTTAAATTTATAATTTTTAATGTTGATTTTATTTAAAATTAAAAATAATTTCAATAACAATATAATGTTTGTTTGGTTTTCAGCATATGGGCTAATAGTCATAATTTTTGGGTGAATTGCATAACGAACATAGATTATAATAGCCTCTAGAAAAACAAATATGAGCTATATCAACTCTTACATCATCAACAATAAAACTGAGTGCAATCTGATTATAAGCCATAAGAGGCCTTTGAATAGCCACCAAAGAAGCATGGACACAGTGTTGAACACTATATGGACACGGACACAAGAACACGCCTACAATAAAAACCATGAGACACGGGGACATAAGTCATACTAAGTTGCATATGATTATAAGCCATAAGAGGCCTTTTAATAGCCACCAAACAAGAATGGACATGGTGTCGAACACGATATGGACACAGACACAGGAACATGCCTACAATAAAAATCATGAGACACGGGGACACGGCGGGCACACTCACACACACATATGTAAAATATGATCAAACATAACAATAAAATTTATATATTCATATGATAATAAATCTAAGAAAATATACTAACTACTAAGAGGCATTATGTCTAATAAAAAGTACTAAGACTAAGAGGCATTAAGTCTAACAAAAAGTTTAAATACAAGTCTATCAAAGCCCTTGGTCATCTTCATTGACAACTAGTTCATCAAGAGATAAATTGACAATTTTAAGGATTCCATCGTCATCAAGTGAAAATCTATCTCTTTCATTATCCCACATTCTAGTTTCCTCTTCATTGTAGTTTAAGGAATTTCTTTAAATGAGGCAAAGATTACTATGAGCATATACAATATCCTTCACCCTTTTAAGTGTCATCTTATTTCTTTTCAAATTTATGTATGAAATTGTAGGTGCTTCAATTCCTTTCACGACAAGAAGATGAAGATGGTTGCCCAAACAGCTTAAGGACAATCTTTTGAAGTGTTGGTGCATGAGTACCATGAACAAGCCACCAAGATTTTGCATCCAATTCCCCTTTATCCCTTAAAGAGTCGACATCGTGAAAACCTTCTCTTCCACCAGAAAAATTTGCAAACTCCAAATTGACTTGTCTCCTTACATCCACATCATCAAAGTACCTTCTAAAGCATTTCTTCCTTTCATCAGTAAGTTCCACATCTTGACGTGGGGGAACTCTTGATGGATCTTCACTTAACCATTCATGACTATAATATCTACAACATTAAAAATATAAACATAAATTAATATAACCCACAAAGAAATGCATGTAAAAAAATATAATCACAAATTAATTTAAGGATATAAAGTATTACCTTGGGTTTAAAAATGTGCTAGAAAAAACCTATATATGTATGAACGAGCACATGACCAATTGGGGAAAATAAAGGGAAAACTTTGATTAAATAAAGAGAGACAAAATAGAAAGACCATAGTCACTTTCTCTACTTTTTGATCAGCAAAACAAAAATAATTTTACTTATAACAAACCCACAATATAGTCAAAGAAACAGCTAAACAGGGAATGTCAAACCCAGAAACCCATAATTTTATATTATGAAATACGAAAAATAAAACATAGAAAAAGAGAAATAGGGGATCAACAAAAAAATAAAATGTAGAAAAGAGAAACATGGGAGCTACCTTGGGTTTTATGCATGGCGATAGAGGTCCAACAATTGTGTTTGGTTCGTTTGTAGAGTGGGAAACGTGAAGAAAAAGAAGAAGGTTTGTTTCGTGGGTGAGAATTGAGGCGGTTCGTTCTCTTTCGTAAATGTTTTTTTAAAAAAGATAATAAAAATAGGTGACACGTCTAGGCCAGATGGTGGGCTGCATCTAGTTGCACATGTCCGACAAACTCGAATGCACCCGACACTTTGTCGCACTCGAGTTGTGTCCGAATCCTTATCTGGCTTGATTCTGACCCCGGACACGCCCCTGTGCGGCCACAGTCATGCTTCTTAGATAGCCACACTTTCTTTGTAAGATCTTGCTTGGCAACAAGCCTTCTAAATCAAATGATGAGGAGACTATTGCTTGTTAGAAAACACGAGTCTATTCCTTTTCCACCATATGAAGTAGAGCAAGACACCAAACAACATGGGCCAATCAAGATCTTCCACAACCTTTTTACTATATAAGTTTACCTGCAACCATAACTTCCAATCATCCAGGGAATAAAACGAAGTGCTTGATCTCGATCGAATAAAAAAGGTGAAGGAAAGATTATTCAATAGCTGCACACATAGCACCTAAATTGATATTTGTCAAACTCATTCTCATTCTCCTTACATTTGTCATGACACATTCATGGGAAATCTTCCAAAGGAATATTTTAACTTTCTTAGGACCCGTCCAATAAGATATGATATTGAACAATGGTGAACTTACCCAAGGGACTTAAGGTCCCACACCCTTGTAGGCAGCCCATATAGTAAAATTTCCATCACTAGAGCCGTTCCAGGAAATGATACCTTTCCCTCCATCACGGGTTGGAGGGATCATTAATGCCACACTCTCAAAAATATAGTGTCAATCATCCAATTTCCATTAGAATTCACATAGTGAACAACTTCATTTTCCAACTCCATTTTTGGAATAATATTAGCGCATCCTTCAATCAATGGTGAACGCCCAAGAATCCCGCCAAAAACTAACATCCTCACCATTCCCCAACCTCTATATAATACTCTTGTGAAATTTCTCCCAAGTACAACACATACCTCTCCAAAAATTATTGCTTGCTCTTTTCTTATTGACCAAAAGGAAATAATCAACACCTCACTTGTATTTTTTTTCCACATATAGAACACAAAAAATGGGCCTCTTGTTGACAAAAGTGCCAATTAACTATAAACATGAAATCCTTATAAATCTCTCATTTTCTGCAATCCCAATTCACCATTTGATTTATCAGAGCACTCTTTATCCCAAGAGACTAAATGGATGTTCCTGCCTGTAGGATTGTCACAAATGAAATCCCTACAAGCCTTATCAATATCATCACAAATATTTTTTGGGAGAAGAGTAGTCTGCATCACATAAATGGGCAAAGCTTGAACCACCTAATTAGAAAGAGTCACTCTTCCAACAAAAGAAAGAGGCTTAGCCTTCCAAGCACAAACCTTTGGTGCACCTTATCAATAATAAATTTGATTGTAGTCCTACAAGGCCTTTTGTGAAAAATAGATACTCCTAAAAACTTTCCATGATCATTTTTCCATTGCATTGAGAACTAAATTAGAGCCTTAAGTTCCTTCCAACATTGTTCGAATAAAACATTTGGGATTTTTCAAGGCTAAGTTTTTTACCAGAACTACTACAAAATAAGTACAAAAAATTTATGGTTGAATGAACCTTATCAATAGAAACTTGCAAATAAAATGAGGTCATCTACAAAAGCTATACGAGAGAAGGGGTCACTTAGTCTAGTAAAAAAAACACGGCGCCACACTCCTTGATCTATAGCAATAAAGATCAACCGTAACAGAAGCTCAACGCACAACACAAACTGTAACATTCCAAAATTTCAACTATTAAAAAATCAATAATAATAATAATAATGATGATGATGATGATGATGATATTAGTGAAAAATTAATTCAATGTTAATTTTAGTAGCTTAGGAATGCATGGGCATGGTAGTAGAAAGTGAAAAGAACCCATTTTCTCTTTGAAATAAATAAAGTTAACTGTAGTCAACTATAATCCATGGGAAGATTTCAATTATTAGAAATTAAATGATATTACTATTAGAAATAATAGTAATAATACTCTATAGAAATAAATAAATTAAGTTATTGAAATCTAGTAAAATAGGAAAAGTCAGCAAAGGTAACCTAAGACCACTGGAGTCAATGCGAAGGAGTTGACTCAGTCAACTCATTAATGACATATTGGTAAATATTGCTAAAACTTGTTAAAAAGATAATTTAATTAATAAAAAGACTTTGTTATAGTTAGAATTAATAGTTAAAAGGGAGTTAAGGCTAAGATTAATTGTCATGAAGCTTAATAAGGGGTTTAGGGCTTTGATTAAGGCACCTAAACTAATTGGACCTTAATCCAAGTGGGATTAAGACCCATTACATATGGCAACATAATCCTAGAGTGCCTATGGGTGTGCGCCGTTTTGAGAGCAAATGGGGGAGGAAGAACTCATTTTTTTATCTTGCTCTTGGAGGCAAGGTTGGGTGAATTGAAGGGTTTTTGTGAAGTTTGGGGATATTAACATGAGAGGGCATAGTAACACAAATTGGGCAGAGGAACATCAATGGTGGATTTTCCATTTGGAATGAAAGACATATGCGTTAATCGACCAACTAATTATAGGAATGGTTGAATATGTGAGTTACTACATGAATTGATACCAAGCAAATTCAAAAATTTCCCTTACACGATTTGCAACTTATCCAAACGTTGGAGCAACATTTCGTTCAACTCCAGACATGAAAATTGAACAACATCCTCCGCAACAAAGTCCACCAGTGGCTGCCAACATGCATGATGAAGGACTACCACCACATCTCAATCATATGAATTCACGCCACAACCTCATCATCATCAACAAGATTATGGGTACAATATGCAGCTCTTCAGTGCATGCGGAGAAGACTTTATAAGTAATCTCATGGGTATAGATCTTCGCACACTAGAGTTTGTTTATGCATACATGCAAAATATGCACATACCTTCATTTTATCCTTTCACCTAAGTATTGTTGGGAGTTCTTCAACTAATGCATTCGTGCAGGAAGAACCAATTGTTGTTCCTGTTGATCAAGTTGAACCACAACAACATGGTCGAATACGTCGACAGCCGACAAGAAATAGGCAACCACCCAGATGTGGAACTGGTGGACACAGACGACATTAATTGTTTGTCCTTGTTAATTGCCCTTGTTAATTATGTCTTATTATGTTTGTTGTCAGTTTGCCCTTGTTGCTTGAATGAATAGTAAACAATGCATTAATTCATTGCATTTTTCTCATATGAATTGACTGAACATTTATTTCTTTGAGACAATTTGACCCCACATTGCTTGTATCGAGACGATGTGACTATAGAGTGCTTTCTAAACGACAATTTCACTACACTGATTTTTTCGAATAGTGCTAACCAAACGTAATAAATGAAGACTCAATCTACACAATTTATATAACTTTTTTTTATTAGTGTTCTTCAAATTAGATAAATTTGGTTTCATTTAAAGATTAATTATTTTTTAAAAAATACTATTTAAGTAATAATAGTTTTACATAAATTAATGCATATTATTAAAATTGAACATGTTCTATTTTTTTATTTTATTTTTAGGTAAAATAATTAGATCACTTAAATATATGTATTTTTGATAAATATTTAACTAAATTATATTCATATTAAGTATTCAAATATATGCATTTTTCTATATAAAAAAATCGACACAAATTATACTTTGTTATAATATATATATATATATATATATATATCAACCAAAAAAATAATAAAAATTAAAAAAAATTAAAACATAAAACGTAATAGTTAATAATAAAAATTTAAAACAACTTAAAACATAAAATATAACAGTTAGTTTTAAAAAAAAGTGTAAGAAACAAAATAGAAACACAATTTAAAAAAAAAAGTGTCCAAAAGCAAAACAAAATTAGTAACACTTGAAGATTTTACCGATCAAGAATCCTATAGAGGTTTAGATTGCACCGAAGACAATCAACGACCTGTAATACATTCACGTAAACTAGCTTATTGTTTACCCGTTAGGAATCCTGCAGAGCTTTGTCCTCTGTGCAAGAAAATGAGTGATGAAGATTGCACCAACGACAATCAATGACCCATAACGAATTCACATAAATGAGGTTACTGTTCACCCGTTAGGAATCCTGTCCTTTGTGCCAGAAAAAGAATGTGACCCCACGTTGCTTTTCCCCCTACAATTTTTACCACACATTACATGTTGATTATACTAAACACTAATTTTTTCGAATAGCCCAAACCAAACATCATTAATTAACACTCAATATAAATCGTTTATATTGTCGATGCGATCTTAGTTATTCATATTAGTCACGCGAAAACAATATGTCACCTATTATATACACAATAGGGGGTTAACTGCAACTCAACACCTTTGTTTACTACTAACCATATCTCATCATCCTCAAACCATTTATTTTTCTCATAAAGTCTAATTCATAATGGACAACAACCCATGAGAGCTTCTTGACATTGATTACTTAGATCTCCCATCCTTTGTTCGCCCAATTAATCGTTCATCCTACAGTTCAACAAGACTTATTCCTGGTTTGGCTGGGGTCGTACAAGCTGCCATGATGAATCGGCAATCTAGGGAGTCACTCCCAACTCAAGAATTCATAATGCGCGCTCATTAAGTAACCCAACGTGAATTTAACATAAATTCATGGTTATATGATTTATTTCGTTTGATCACAAGGTCAACTACCGTTAAACATTTATTGTATTTGATCCACCTAAACATTCAATTGATTGTTGAATTTGTATAATTGTAGGACTGGTAAATGCTGATGAAACACCTCAAGGGACATTGTTAGGGTCCGTTGATTATACTTTTGATTGTGTATCTTTAACGGTCATCATTGTCAAAAGTTACACCCCAACGATTTTGGCGACATGAGAGTTATGCTCATGATAGTTGACTTTAATTCGCTCTCTAGCGATTGCATTGCTATTTTTCGAATATTCGTTCACTAGGGTTTTAATTTCAAGATCCTATGGGGACTAGTGATGCCACCATGAAACGAAAAATCATAGAAGGTCAAGATTGTAGCCAATATATGACGGACATTCACATTGGTTCAACTTAGTTCCATGAGATGTAAGTTTCTTACTCTTGTTGTTAATTTCTTACTTTTTGTATCATATAAAATTTATTTTTTTATTGAACTAAATGGTATACTCTACAAGCGATTGTGTTTTGTCCCTTTCCTCCTCACTCCAAATGTTATTTGAATATTACACTACACAATGTTGTCAAGGTAATGTATTTGCATTTTAGGTTACCAATAATTTTGGTATTCACAAATTTGCATTGGATACTCATATGTTGTTCATATTTGACACATGTGTTTTCGTAGGAGAATTGTCCTCTTGTGAAGTAGGATGTGTTTCGTGCGTGCAACATGTCATCAATTTTCTTTCATCAATGACTTTATCATTTACATTTTTTTTATGTGTAATGTTGTTTTATTTTGTGTGTGTATTATTATTTCATTTTATGAATTATTGTTTATGTACTAAGGATTTGAGAAAATTAGTCACATGAGTAAATTTGGCTAGTTTCATTTAAGAATTAATTATTTTTTAAAACATTATTGTAGATTAATTCATATTTAACAACTCATAGTTTGCCACAATGCAAACTATCAAAATTGAACATGTTTTATTTATTTAATTTTTTTTCATTAAATAATTCGATAACTTAAATATATACATTTTCATAAATATTTAACTAAATTATATTTATATTAAGTACTTAAATATATGCATTTTTCTTAAATGCTATTCTACATAAATTATATTTGGTGAGCTAAAAACATTAAAACAAATAAAATAAAAAACCGATAATTTTTAAATAAAAAAC
>PYAF01000543.1:2299915-2317844 GCA_007407185.1 Glycine tomentella
CAATCAATAATATTTATTTTTATTAAATATATTATTTGTTTTTAATTTTTCATCGTATAAATAATGGATAAATAACAGTAAAATTAAGTGGTGACATTTAAAAAAATATTTATTGTGTTATTATCAAAATTTGAAAATTTTAAACTCTTTTTTATTTAATTTAATTATTACAATAATCAACATAATAGTATTTAATTAATATATTTATTAAAAAATAATAGTTTAATTATTTTTAATCGGACAACTAAAGTTAATTAATTTAAAATAATTTATCATGAAGTTTCCATATCCAACAACCAATATTGTGCATTGGGTTATTGGTTAATTGTAACTTCTTCAATTTTATTCAACCAAATTTGAAGTCTAGCTTTATTGTTTTTCTCTGTTGTTAATTACATCTATCAACCTTTCAGTATATTATATTTGACATTATCGAATCTTACTATATATAATTTTTACAAATGAATATTTACATTATGCGCATTTAAAATGTATAGTCAACCAAATAAAAAATCATAATCTTGGTTTTTGTGTTCCTTGACTACTTCTGATTGATGTTTATATGTTTTGTAATTAACATGGTAAATTTATGTTACAAGGATTGCATATTATATTTCACATTAATCAATCTTATTATATTTTTTTTTTCACCTCTAATTTTATATAATGCAATAAGATGCATTTAAATGTATGCGCACATATATAATACTAGTGTAAAATAAAAGAAGAAAAAAAGAAAAAGGCAGAAAGGGTTGTAATAATGGAGGTAGATAAGGAGGGATGTCTCAGCTGCACCGGTTGATGCATCGAGCGTCGCAGCTGACGCATCTGGGAACTGGATCGATCAGTGCTTCGGCGCTGGATCAGGAACTGGATTTTGCGGCGTTCGCCGCTTGTAAATCGTTGGTTTGTTTGAATGGCTTTAGGCAGTTTGTCTGACGTATGAATTTTTTTTTAGTTAGCCATTGCTACATGGTTGATAAATGCTAGAATATGCATGGACCATAGAACAAACTTGGATACTGGGGCTGTGTTTATGCATTTCATTTTCTGAATGTAGAATGATCAATTGAGTGTGAAACTGAACGCCCATTGATTTTACGTATGATATTCTATTTTATTCACAATTCTATCTGGTTTATGCATAGGACTGGACTTTATTAGTTGCAATCAATTCCCAATGGTGTGAGGGAGCCAATAATTTGATGGCTTCTCTCTCGCACTCTCATAATTAGGAAAAAAAAATCTTTCTTTCTGCTCTGTTGATATTCAATCTGGAATAATGCAAAATGATAGAAGTAAACTCTCTAAGATCAAAGTGGGACCTGACTGCAAATGAAACAAGTGATGGGGGAGCAGAGTTTCGGTTTTCTTTCTTGTCTAACCATTTTCTGCTGCGGCAAGTGGACCATTGCCAAATACAAATGCTCTCACCTAAACAAGTGACCCCCTTTGCAATTTTAGCTATTTATCCACTTCCTTTTTTTAGTCTGACCCTCACCTTCAATGACTCAGATTACTTTGCTGAGGATAAGAAGCTTGTGCGGGGAACATAGACAATAAATGATACATTCAGTTCTCATTATTATGCCTATCCATATTGATTGTGGCAATTACCTTTGAATTAAAGTCTTACGCTTATTTTTATAATATTAATACCATTTTCCCTGTGTATTTGAAAGTGTATTGATAAAAAAATCAGTAATTATGCCTTTAAAAACAAGTAATTATGTAAAATGTTAAAAACTTTTAAAAACTATTTGAGGGAAATAAACAAAAGAACTTATCCCAACAGTAACATTTTTTTACCTTAGTTTAAAAGCAAGTTCTAGAAGGAAAGGACAGAACATTGACATATACCAAAATTGTAATGTCTGTCATGATGTAAACGTAAATGGAGGCATAACAAATCAAATCATAGCATTAGTTATTCTCTTGCGAGTAACCATCACTATCCTGATTCTGTAAGAAAAGTGGTGGAAAAAAAAGAACAAGGAAAATGAGAGAAGAAAGCAAAATTTGTATGGCCTTAGACGGGGACGGTCCTCTTTCACCTTAGCACTTGGTTCACTCATATAGCCTTCAAATGCTTTTAATGACTCTACTAATTAGTAATTATGATCGTGCCTTACCCCCTAGGCAGCCCGCAGACCATTCCATAACTTTTTCAATAAAAAAATTTCATAAAAAATACATGATCCAAATGGAAAGAATAATGTATAAAGTATAAACACGCAACTCGATATGGTTAGCACATGCATTATACTGTTTTCTAAGCACGCATAAACGATTATCATAACAAATGATAATAATAATTATAATGAGTTGTTGCAATGCTAAAAAGTTGAAGTTCTTTGGGCCGATTGGTGAGGACCCATCTGGGTGTGGGCCCCACAGCGTGATCATTAACACAGACCCAAAAGCCCAACACAGCCCAAATACTCAATGCCACTCTGCTGATAACACATCACTTCACAACAACCAAACAATTAATCAGCAACTAACATAACTTCCTTCCTCCCCGCTTCTTTTCCCTCTCTTGTCTGAACCAAAGATTCTGCAGAAAGCAACCAAAATGCGAAGCTGCATCAACCTCTGGATCGTGGCGGCAATAGTAGTCCCCGTGCTCCTCTCTCTCAGAAGCCCTCGAGGCCGAAACCGAAACCGAAACCAAAACCAAAACCACTTCTTCTTTCTCCGATTCTTCTACCTTCTCCGTGAAGCTTGCGAACTCATTTCCATTCAACCAAAGGATCCGAGATGGGTCGAATCTCGAATACGATTTCTATAGGGACACATGTCCCCAAGCGGAAGGTGTTGTTCGTTCGGCGCTCACTCGCATCTTCTTCCACGATTGCTTCATCGAGGTCCTTCTTTTTCCTTTTGTGGTTTTTTTTTTTTTTTTTATATAAAATTTTGTGCTTTGTGTTGAAACCGCAAATGGGGTGTTTTTTGTTTTTCCGTTTCTTGGTCCCAAGACCGTGAATTTGAAGTCTTTGTTATGTTTATTCAAATGGATGTTTCTTGATTACTTGGGTTTTTCTTTTGGTTTTGTAGCTTTTCTTGATTCTTTATTCGTCTCTGCTGTTTGTAATTGGAATAGTGAATCATGAATATCCTAAATTTCGATCATGATCTTGTGCTATTGTATAGATTGTTGATTTTCACTTTTTCTTTATAGAGCTTAATTTTGATTTGTGTAAAAATCTTTATACTGTGAATTAATCTTACCATACATGTTAATTTGTAATTGGATGACATTTTGATTAAGGAGAAAAGTAAGGAGAAAAAAATGAAATGAACTTTTCCATAAGTAAAAATAAGCTCTTCATTAGCTAATTTGTAGATGTCATCTCATCTTTTAGAGAAGTTACATTGGTGAGCTTCTACAAATTAACTAATGGAGAGCTTATTTTTACTTATGGAAAAGCTCATTTCATCTTTTTGCTCTTATTTTCTTCTTCTAGAAGTACTTCTAGAGAAACTTACCCAAACAGATCCTAAACTGTTTTCTATGCATGTAAACAATCTCTTATTGACTTTATGTTGCATTTGGGGTGTTGATGAATCAGGGCTGTAATGCTTCGTTGCTGTTGGATGAGAACAATGGTGATAGAAACCGTTCCGTGGAGAAGCAGGCTGTGCCGAATCAGACATTGAGAGGTTTTGACAAAATTGACTTGATCAAGGAAGACGTGGAGCAAGCATGTCCCGGGGTTGTGTCTTGTGCTGACATACTTGCTCTTGCAGCAAGAGATTCCATTCTTTTGGTACATATTTCTTTGTTTCCAATTGACTTGGGTCTATACTGTATCTAAAGTTTCAGTTTATGTTGATAGTTTAGGATTTGTTTTTCTGATGTATTTTGACTTTAATTGCAAGTTTGGAACCTGTAATGCATGGCTTGGTCCTGCTTCTCTGTCCTGAAACTTATAATCAAAATAATATACCAAATGTAAAACAATAGTGATGTTTTCATAATATTTCTGGAATAGTTTATATTACTTTTCCTTTCTTTTCTGAAATACCATCTTTTACTAGCCAGAGAGTGATGATAAGTTCCTTTTCATGATATATTTCTCACCCGTTTGTTGTATTAGTAAAGCCAGTTATAAACAAGTTTACCAAATTGTTTGAATTCAACTTTGTTTATATTCTCTTTCCTGCAACTGCTTGTTGGTTTTTTGCAAGTTTGTCTTGACTTGTTTGCTTTTTCTCTCTTTATGTCACTTTTGTGCTTGTTCAATCATGTGTCTAGATAGATATTATACATGTCCTGGATAAGATAAGCAGTGCATAATTTTTCCTTGAATTCATACATATTGATATTATGATTTGGGGGGGTAGCCAAGTCTTCAAGAATATCCACTTTTGCTGTATGTATATTACACTTCTTAGAAGTTCAACATCATTGTACTTACGATATGTTTTGTGGATCTCCATTGCAGGCTGGTGGATCTTTCTCTCCAGTTTTAACAGGCAGAAGGGATAACCATCCATCATTCTTCGAGGATGCAACTGATAACGTTACACGCACACTTAATCTCTTCAATCTCAGAGGATTTAATGCAAGAGAAACAGTCAGCCTTCTTGGTACTCACTCAATAAGTTTCCTGCATCTGTCTAAATATATTTTCTGTCCCTTAGTTTTTCATCTAGCTCCCCATTCTTATGAAGTTGTAATCTAGTCCTCATCATTTTTTTTTTTTTTTTGTTTTTTCCTTTATATAATCTAACAGTCTCACTATTAGTTTTTTGTTTATTTTGTCCTTTAAGTGTTGGATTTGCTTGCATTTTGGTCACTCCAAACATTAATAGGAGACCAAATGAAATAGTAGGATAAAAAAGTAAGATAAGCCTACAGGAAACATAAAACCTATTTACTGTGCCAACCAAAATGAGCCTATAGATAAAAAAGAAAACAACAATGTTTACCAAAAAATAAAAGAAAAAGAAAATAACAGTAACCCAATCCTCCTTGTATAGTTCCTTCTCCTGATTAAAACAATGTCTGCATTCACATATACGATTTCACGATAATAACAATAAATATGATAAGGAAACTAGTTTTTCCAAAAAAAGAAAAGAAAAGGAAATCAGAAAAAGTATTTTCACGAGGTGTAATCACTTCATATGGAAGCTCAATGCAAACTGCAAATTAGTTTGAATTTGTCACGGGTGCAAGAGTTAGAACGGAATGTTTGGAAAAATATCTCAAGATGAGGGGCAGTGTGTTTTTTGGAAGAGTTATATTAAAATTTAATTAAAGAAAATATGTAATTTAATTAAAGAAAATATTAAAATTTAGTTCCTAATTATAAAAACAATTTAATTAAAGAAAATATACTAACAATTTTTTTTACCTTAATTAAAAAGTTATTTAAAAACAATTCAACTTTTATTTATAAAATATAATAAACATAATATGCAGATAGGAATCAGATTGACTAGTATAGGCGTACTCATATTTACACACTTGCAAATTTTTGTTGGTATATACTTCTACTTACACTCATACGTGAAATTTTTGTAGGTAAGTAATTATTTATACTCAAATTCTGAGTATCCTAATTATTGTGGATATTTTTAATGAGTATTCAGTGCATTCATTTTGGAGTTTTACTAATTTCTCCATGCAAATATAAAAAAAAAATTGAAAATAGATAGCAATCATAGGTTCTTATTCGCTGATTCTAACAATGGTAGAATAAGGAGATATACTAATATTACTGGATAAGAAGTGTTACGGATAAAAGATATATTATCTTTTATCTTATTAATTCAAATATTTAAACTTTCAGTAACCCATTATCATAACCACCAGAGAATAGAAGATATAACCACTATCTTTTAGTTATCCATATCTCCGGATATCTCGGTAAAAGATAGTGGGCTTCAACCGTCTACCATCAGGGTCCAGGTTAGAATTCTATAAATAAAGCATATACCATGGTGAAAGGTACACACACAATCTTGACTATCTCTTTCCATTCACACGGCACACACTGCACGCCAAATCGTGTTGTGAGTTACTGCTGTTGCTGTGATCTTCTTCTTCCTTAAGTTGCTTCAATTTCATAAGCTTCTTAAGAGAGAGAGCCTGATCCTACATAAAATCATCCAACACCACTTGTTGGACATTTCTGTTCTCTTTGAGCAGAACAGTGGCGCCGTCTGTGGGGAACGATAAACTTCGAATCCCACCAACTCACAATGGTTGACACCAGAAGACACCAGATAGCTAGGCGCGACGACCCACCCAGGAATCCGAACCTGGAGAATGTGGTAGTGGAAGATGCACTGTCCCATACGGCCTCATCCCGTGCGGGACCACCAACACACACGCCGACCAGCCTACCACCGGCCGCAGAAGAAGAACCAGAAACTACGCAGCGTTTCATCTAGAATGCTCTCCATTCCCTCCTAACTCAAATGGAGAACCTGGAGAAGCATTACGAACTCCAGCGCCACGAAGACATTCAACATTTGATAGCCCAGTTGGACGAACGCAGTGCCAAACGCAGAGAGGAGGAGCGTCGTCACTTCCAGAATGCCGAACAACTAGAACGCAATGTGGAGAACACAGCAACGGGACGCGCCGAGCAACCCCAGACAGCAACCAGGAGACATAGACTAGAGACATCGGCCCACACTGCCGAAACCGGCAATAGGGACCCGATCACTCAATCCGAGCAAGGGAGAGTCTCTCGTTCTCGTTCGAATATCGAGGGACTTCACCTTTCCTCGGCCACGCTACCAGATTGCACTGCGGAAGAATGACCGACAGGAGGGGTCACACATCACCCCGGACCAGCCGATGGTACTTATCGGAGGAAATATCGCCGGGGTCATCAGAATAACAGCCCGTTCGTCGATAGAATTGTGGATGCTCAGTTCCTGGAAGATTTCGATGGCTCGTTTTTATCCAAATATGATGGAAGCCAAGATCCGCAGGTACATATTGATGAGTTTGACATGCAGATGTGTGTTCGAGGTATTGACGAACCCATCATCTCACGGATTTTTGCTACCACTTTAACCGAAGCCGCCCAAACCTGGTTTCATTCCCTGCCGCCGCAGTCCATCCATAACTTTGAGGATTTCGGCCAGAAGTTCTTGCTAAATCGCAACAAGCAAGAAGCAGCCAAAATCCAAGTTTGCTCTGGGTAAAATACGGAAGCAGCCTGGGGAAACATTGCAGAGTTATCTAGATCGGTTCAAGGAAGCCGCTCTGCAAGTTCAGGCTTTGGAAGAAAAAGTTCATGTCCATCTCATCTCAGCCGGGTTCAATGGATCTTCCCGTCTCGCCAAGTCGATTTACAAGGATCTTGTGAAGTCTCTAAACGAGTTCAGGGTCCGATCCAAAAAATATTTGGAATTGGAGCAGATGAAAATCGCTAACTTCGAGGGAAAACAAAAAATCCTCATCACCAAGGAACCGACGTCAGGAAAATCCACAGCCCGGGCAGTCCAGTCGGCACCCTGCAAATATTCCTGTTGGCCAACCTCCACGAAGCATTCCTGACCCTCGCTTCAGGCTTGGGAGGTACGAATTGAAGTTTGACAAGTATGCTCCGTTGAATGCTACGCGTGGTCAGATATGGAAGGAGGTAGCTTTTTCTGAGATGAGGAAAGTCGACCGTCCTCCCCCGATAGTAAGAAGAGAAGGGTTGGACTACTCCCGGTACTGTGATTTTCACAACGGACCAGGCCATACGACTGATCAGTGTTGGGAACTCCGAGATGCAATAGAGAAGTTCGTCCGAGAAGGCAAACTACGACAGTATGTGATTCGAACTCAGGGGCACTAAGGCAAAAGAAAAAGCCAGCAAGATGAGCAACGAGATGACAAGAATAGCAAGAAAGACGAGGAATTCCCAGAGCCCGAGTTTGAATACAACGTCATCTCGGGAGGAATGGGAGGAGGAGGCGACACAACCAACCAACGGAAGAAGTACATCAAGGAAGTGATGTCGGTAAGGGACCAGCCGAAATTCAAGGAAAGCAGCAAAGGAAGCAGCAAGACAGCCACTCCCCCACTGATTTATTTTACCGAGGAAGATCTGAAGGGAGTGGTACCCGGTCATGAGGACGACCTCGTCATAACGGGAACTGTGGCCAATTTCTGGGTCAGGAGAATATTTGTTGACAATGGTAGTTCGGCCGACATCATCAACTTGAGCGCATTTAAGAAGATGAACCTGAGGGAGGAAGACTTGAAGCCATGTCAAACCATGATGTACGGTTTCAATGGGGAAGACACTGACTTAAAAGGTGCCATTGATCATCAGCTCACGCTGGAAACGAAGGAAGGCTTCAAGTCGGAAAGGGTCACGTTCACCGTTGCTGAATTCTCGTCGCCATACAACATTATCCTGGGCAGGCCAACACTCCATAAATGGGACATATTGATGTCCACTAAGCATCAGAAGATGAAGATGATCGGGCACCTCGGCAAAGTCATTACGATTTGCGGGAACCAAAGGGAGTCGAGGCAATGCTATTACAACACGATCAGGAAGACTGAGGGTGGCCCGTCTTCCCCGCCTCGAATTCGGCAGGGAGAGCCGACGGGATCTCGGATCACGATACACTCATCCCGGAAGCCAGTGAATCTGGTAAAGCTAGACATGCGGGATACGAGGAATGGAGACCAGAGCCGGTGGACGAGCTTGAAGATGTTCATATCGGAACCTCTCCAGAGCAAATCACGAAGGTAGGTAAACAATGTGACCCAGAAACCAAGGGCAAGTTAATCCGATGCCTGAGGGAAAACCAGGATGTATTTTCCTGGAAGGCTTCCGTGATACCCGGAATCAAGCCTACCTTCTGTTGCCACAAATTGGCAATGTATCTCGGCTCCAAGCCAGTAGCACAGAAGAACAGGAAGCTCGGCCCGGACAAAAGGCAAGCTTTGACAAAGCATATTGAAGAATTGATGGAGGCCGGGTTCATAAGGGAAATACAGTATACAACATGGCTTTCCAATGTTGTAATGGTGAAGAAGTCCAACGGGAAATGGCGAGCCTGTGTTGATTACACAGATTTGAATAAAGTTTGTCCCAAGGATTCATATCCGATGCCGAGTATCGATCAACTCGTAGATAACTCGGTTGGTTTTCATTTGCTGTCGTTTATGGACGCTTACTCCGGGTATAACCAGATACATATGCATCCAGACGATCGAGAAAAAACGGCGTTCCGAGGTATTGAAGCAAATTATTGCTACGACGTCATGCCCTTTGGTTTAAAAAATGCCGGGGCAACTTACCAGCGGATGATGAATAAGGTCTTCTCAGATCAGATCGGGTGCAATATTGAAGTCTACATCGAAGACATGATCACGAAGACACCGGCAGCTGGGGACCATATCCAAGATTTGGAGGAAACTTTCCAGAAGCTAAGGCAGCATAGCATACGCTTGAATCCGCTAAAGTGTGCGTTCGGGGTAAGAGCCGGGAAGTTCCTGGGTTTCATGTTAACTTACAGGGGAATAGAGGAAAACCCGGATAAATGTAAAGCTGTTCTGGACATGCAGTTTCCCTCTAATAAAAAAAGAAGTCCAACAGTTGACGGGAAAGATGACAGCCTTAACCCGGTTTCTTCCGAAATCCGCGGAAAAGGCCCTTCCTTTCTTCAAGTTATTAAAGAAAGAAGCCAATATAGGATGGAACTCGGAGTGTGAAGAAGCTTTCCAGAAGATCAAGACATGCTTAGCTTCACCTCCAGTGTTATCAAAACCAGAGTTTGGCGAGACACTTATCTTGTATCTCTTAGTTGGGGAGGAGGCCATCAGCGCAGTATTAGTTAGAGAAGTGGGCAAGTCTCAGTCGTCGGTGTATTTCGTGAGCCGAGCTCTCAAGAACTCGGAATTACGATACCAGAAGCTCGAAAAGGTGGCTTTTGCTCTGCTCACCACGGCAAAGAGGCTTCGCCTGTACTTTCAAAGCCATACCGTTGTTGTACGAACAAATCAGCCCATTCGGCAAGTGTTACACAAGCCGGATTTGGCGGGAAGTATGATGAATTGGGCCATCCAGTATGAGGCCCGTCATGCCATCAAATCGCAAGCTTTGACCGACTTCGTGGTAGAGCTAACCCCGACATCATCCACCCAGCAGGAGGATAGGGTGTGGAAAGTATATGTTGACGGTTCGTCTAATGCTAAGGGAAGCGGAGCCGGAATCATCGTTGAGAATCCCGACGGCGTATCTCTTGAACAATCATTGCAGCTTAATTTTTTGACTTCTAACAATCAAGCGGAATATGAAGCATTGATTGTCGGGCTAAAGCAGGTCAAGGAGTAAGGAGCGTCAAGAGTCAACGTATTCACTGATTCGCAGCTTGTTTCAGCGCAGATTGAGGGGAGGTATCAAACCAAGGGCCCTTTACTAGCCAAATACCTGGCTAAAGTAAAGGAGATCATGGCGGAATTTGATGAAGTAATAGTCATACATATCCCAAGAGAGGAGAACGCCCGAGCCGACATATTATCGAAGTTGGCTAGCACGAAAGGAACAGGTAACCACAGAACAGTCATTCAGCAGGAGCTCACCCAGCCTGCATGCATCTTGGTCATCTTGGTCACTGAGGATTGGAGGAGGCCTATCATCAGCTACTTAGAACAAGGGGTAGTCCCGGATGAAGGTCTGGAGGCTAAAAGATTAATCAGGGATGCTGCAATGTATGTGATTATTGACGGCGAACTATACCGCCGAGGACTCCACACCCCGCTATTATTGTGCTTAAGTTTAGACCAGGCTGAGTACGTTCTCTCAGAGATACATGAAGGGATTAACGGTCAGCACATGGGAGCAAGAGCTTTAGCATTAAAAGCTCTTCGCACAGGATACTTCTGGCCAATGATGAAGGCAAACGCAGCAGAGCACGTTAAGAAATGTGACAGCTGTCAGAAACATGCGAAGATATTATAGATCCCTCCATCCGAGCTCAGTTTGATCACGACACCGTGGCCTTTTTATAAATGGGGCATGGATTTCATGGGCCCGTTTAAAGCTACGGAAGGCCAAATGGGATGGCTAATAGTGGCCATTGATTATTTTACCAAGTAGATCGAGGTCGAGCCTCTCGCTGCTATCACCTCGGCCCATGTTCAAAAATTCTTGGAGCGGAGCATTATAGCGAGGTTCGGAATCCCGGCAGAAATTGTTACCGATAACAGGACACAATTTGCCGACTGCACGTTCAGGGCAATGATGACCGGTTTCCACATCAAGCATCATTTTGCCTCAGTAGAGCACTCGCAATCTAACGGCCAAGCAGAAGCAGCAAATAAAGTTATTCTCGATGGGTTAAAGAAAAGAATGCATGAAGCCGGCCCAAACTGGGTGGAACAGCTTTATTATGTGCTGTGGGCCTATAGAACTATGCCCAAACAGCTACTGGAAGAGACTCCATTCAGAATGACGTATGGCTGTGAAGCCATGATACCTGTAGAGATCGGCCAATCGTCCTGGAGAAGGCAACACATGTCTCAGATGGAAGATAATGATACTGCACTCGCCGCCGAGTTGGATTTAATAGAAGAGGTCCGCACCGCTGCACATCGCCGAGATTTACACAGAAAAAGTAAGTTGGCTCAAAGATTTAACAAAAAAGTGAAACCGAGATCTTTCGAAGAAGGCGATCTCGTATTACGACGAGCAGACATCGGGAATAAAAATGCTCGAGATGGGAAGTTAGCAGCAAATTGGGAAGGACCGTACCGGGTTGTCCAAAATCTTGGGCAAGGAGCATATCTGTTGAAAACGCTAGAAAGCAAACAAGTCAAACAGACGTGGAACGCAGACAAATTAAAGAAATATTATAGCTGACAATGTACAGCCGAGAAAGTCCATGTGTTTTCCTTTAGTTGGCTTTAAGTCCGTCATTGGGATCATGGAATTTCACCATCTGTTTCCCTTTAGTTGGCTTTAAGTCCGTCATCGGAATCATGGACGCCATGTATTTCCCTTTAATTGGCTATTGAACCTGTCATAGGGATCATGGATCGTTGTTCTCACCATGTGTTTCCCTTTAATTGGCCATTCGGCCCGTCATAGGGATCATGGGTGTTCATTATGTGGTTTCCTTTAGTAGGTATCACAGTAAATTCTTCATGTATTTCTCATTAGTCGATTATGTAAACCGGGAATATGAAACCCGCATAAATCTGTCATTGAGATCATGAACTTATGTAAATCTTTGAAGAATATCAATAAAATCCTTATTATGAGGAACTTATATGTTGTGCACAACTTCTAAGAGCTTAGTCGTTGTTTTGTACTATCTCGGTCTTGATCAAGCCGACATAACTGCTTAATCACAGATGAATCATCGGGTATACCGAACGAATTACATCTATAGATTATGTTATGAAATACATTTAACAGTTGCTAAGACTGGAATATGTATCCGAAATGATATTTAAATCCCGACCAATGATTCGGGTACGATGATACTTGGCCATTGAAGCCAAAATACGAGAAAAGCAAAGCAGTAAAGCAGATCAAGAACGGTAAAGCCGAATAAATTACTTATAGAAATTGAGCAAAGAATTGTACGCATTGTCAAAGAAATTCAGAAATTGTTTGAAAAAAGCAATAAAGACAAATACAAGTAAAACCGGCATCCCGACCCTTTAATTTCCTCCGTCATCCCGGGCTGGATCCTCCTTGGGCGTGCCCACCGAGCTTGGCACCTCCTCCTCGCTATCGGAGACAGTCAGCAGCTGGCCATTCCCGACGTAGGATTTGAAGTGCATGCCCGTGGTGTTCAGCTCAACGCCAGGGTTCAAGAAGCGAATCTGATCTAGAGCGTTGTTAAATGAGGCCTCAGTGGACCGGGCTAATTGTGACCGAACAAACATAAGTTCGTTGTTGGTATCAGCTACTTCCTTAGTTTTCTTTTCGTTAAGGGCAAGTGGCTGATTACACCGGTCACGAGCATCATGGGCCCTGCATCGAACAACGGTTAGATCCTTCTCCAGTTTGGCCACGGCGGATTCAGCTTCCACCCGGGAAGTTTCAAGCTGAGCCCGGGAAGCCTCAAGCTCGGAGGACAGCTTAGCCACCGACTCTTGTGCTTCCTTGGTCTCCGCCCGAGATGTCTCCAACTCCTTAGCCGAGGCTGCCGCATTTTCCCGAGCCAAGTCCAGCTCCTGTTGAAGTCGCCGAGTCTCGTTCTCAGAAGCTTCGAGCTCGGCAGCCACCTTGCAAGCCTTTTTGTTTAAAGATGCTAAGCTTCCAATCAAGGTGACAGTCTTCAAGCACGCCAGCTCCATCGAGCTCAGCTCCTCCAACTCTGGGTCTAAAAAGGGCACCAAGTCAGAATACCTCTTGGGTGCCTGAGCAACTTGGAAAAATTCCCGAGTGATGCCCTTATCCCAAAGAGATCGGGGCGATAGTTGAATGTGTTCCTCGGAAGACTCGGGCACTGAGGTAGGGGCATCAGCAGGAGCCGGGGCATCCGGGACAATGTCCGCCATGGGAGCCTCGAGGACGGCGACGGGTGCCTCGACCACGGGAGAAGAAGGCGGAGGAGGAGTTGGAGGGGCATCTGGAGCTGGACCGGCAGGAACTGGAGCTGGTTCAGCAGCTTTGGCCTTGCCTTTTCCCTCGGTCAGCTTTTGCCTCTTCCGAGATTTGAGGGCCACAAGGTGATTAGGTCCGGGAACGGGAACAGAGTCTATTTCGACCGCTGCACAACAACATCAAAGTGAATGTTAGCAAGAAAGAATTCAAATTTTCAGTGTTATCTTCGAAAGAGATTTAAACTAACCACACTGAATATAATAAGCTATAGGAGCCAAGCTCTACGATTCATTGTATGACAGTATTCGAGCTGCAGAGGTAGCGTCGGAATCTGACAACCGAGTCTCGTCGGTTCGATAAAAAGCAGGAGGGAGGTCGTGATGATTGGAAGACCAGTATAATGGGAACTTCCAGGATCTCGAAGAAGAATCAGTTGAGTTTGAGAAGAAAGGATGTTGGCCGGGTTCGGCAACAACTTTAAAGAATTTATCTTTAAAGCCCTTGAAGGACTCGGCATATAAAGAGAAAAGCCTACAGTCAAAGTGGCCGCGGTCATTACGACCTTGGAAAGAGGTCCACCCTTTCCGATCGGCAGGTTCTTTACCTGATCGGCCGGTTTGAACAGTGAAAAAAATAAAAGAATAAGGGACAAGTGCAAGGAATTTCTAGCTTTTGACAGAGAATTTCAAAGGCTTGCATGAAAGCCCAACCATTTGGATGAATTTGGGAAGGGGCGACCTGCAGATGGTCTAACACCCGCATTTGGAAGTCGGTAAAGGGAAGACGAATTCCCAACCGAGTAATTATATCCTTATAAAACAAAAACAAATCAGGTTCGTTCCCTTCCCGGGTAGAGCAAATGGGCTCGTCCAGGCGGGGGAGGTAGACATGAAAGCCTTCCTGAACCCCGAGAGGGAGTAAAGCAAGGCTTTCGGAATCCAGCACCGAGGTGTTACGCAACACCTCGTGGGTAACCCAAGGATACCTACCTGTTAAGGCAGGAGATGGAATTTGAGAATGAGACCCGGCCAAGGATTCCTCAACAATTCCCGTACGAGATGAGTCCATAATTACCTACGACAATAAAGAAAACAGCGATTAGTATAGTACTTGGAGGATGAACCATCAAGGGGCTAAGATTTTACGAGGCCCGACCCGGTATAGCGGAATCTTCAATAGAAGTCGGCACACCGACCCTACCATCTAACATGCTTATTTGTATATTGGTCTCTTTTGGGAGGGGTTTAGGAACCATGATGGGATTATGTCGGCACTGATCCAGTAGGGCATCGACCTGTTTATTAAAATCCTTACTGGCTAAATATAAAAATTCATCAACATATTTTGAACAGTGTTCGTATCGGATTTCAAACTGTGGCTTGGGCATGGGGCTGTTTCCAGAATTGATTGAAGGGGCATTATTTGAAAGAACAGGAGCCCTGGGGGGTACCCTAGACTCTGAGGAAAGTATTGCAGATCTTTGATGTGATGATGACCCTAACCTAGAGGACCCTAATCTAGAAGGATTGGGAGGTTTGGGAATTGGGGCTTTTGAACTACCAGGACTGGAGGAAGACCGAAGCATGGATTTTTTCTTCTCCTCTTCAGAAAGAGGGACACCAAAGAACCAGAATGCAGAACGAAGGGAAATCGTTCTGCGGATTTTCTCTTCTTCCTCAGGTGTGTATTTGATGGTATACTGGAAATGCACAGAAATATGGGGAATGCACAGGAATTGGAAACTACGGGAAACGAAAGGAATATGCAAGAAAATGTTGTCACTCAAGGTTACGCGGAACAAAATGAAGAACAAGAAATTAAAATGGTTGTAAATAAGAAAAGAGTGCAGAAGGAAAAATACCTGGAATGAATAGAGGTTGAGGGAAGGAGAAGCGACAACGAAGAATGAAGGGTTCAGATGAGACGCAAGAGAAAGTGAGAATGCAGAAGTTGCAAAGGCGAAAATGAAATAAGGCACCAGAATGAAATAAAACGGAAAAGGCACATTAAACAAAAAGAGTAACCGCCAGAATTCAAAAGATGTGGAGTAATAACTGATGGATGTGGAAGGTCATGGAAGGGGCAGAGATGTCATTGTCGCAAAAGAAAATGATTAAAGCGTGCAAAGAAATGACAGGATTTAATCGACAAGACACGTGACAGTTGAGAAAGAGAAGTTGTTCCATTTCTCAATGTTCATAGCTTTTCAGGCTACTTTGAAGAGACAAGAGATAGCTTGGCATTGACATTAGTTGGAAATGACTTGTGAAAACTGTCAGATAGGTCGATTACCTCGGCAAGGGGCAAATACAAAATTTACCTCGGAGGTCGATTACCTCGGCTCGGATTCTCTAAACTTGATCGGTTTCATTACTGATACATCCCGGTCACCCAGAATACTAGATAACCGGGCTGAGGGGCATCTGTTATGGATAAAAGATATATTATCCTTTATCTTATTAATTCAAATATTTAAACTTCCAGTAACTCATTATCATAACCATCAGAGAATAGAATATGTAACCGCTATCTTTCAGTTATGCATATCTCCGGATATCTTGGTAAAAGATAGTGGGCTTCAACCGTCTACCATCAAGGTCCAGGTTAGAATTCTATAAATAAAGCATATACCATGGTGAAAGGTACATACACAATCCTGACTCTCTTTCCATTCACACGGCACACACTGCACGCCAAATCATGTTGTGAGTTACTGCTGCTGCTGTGATCTTCTTCTTCCTTAAGTTGCTTCAATTTCATAAGCTTCTTAAGAGAGAGAGAGAGCCTGATCCTACATAAAATCATCAAACACCACTTGTTGGTGTAATGCCTTAAATTTTAAGCAGGATTTAAAGCTTATTTTGGGTTTTACTGGAGTGCCACGCCTGGGGCGTGGGAGCCACGCCTGGAGCGTGGGAAGTGCTCCAGAAAGTGGATTTTCTCTGGAATGCCACGCCTGGGGCGTGGGATCCACGCCTGGAGCGTGGGATCTCGGGCAGGCTTATATAATAGCTCATTTTGGACGAAAATAGAGGAGAGGAAGAGAGAGAAACAACCATTGATGAGTGGGTAAGCTTTGTATCTCCTTCATCGTTCATCTAAACACCTCTGGCCCAACTGAGAAAGTGATCAGAGCCCCGAAAGGAGAGGATACCCCCGATTGATTCGTGAGAATAGTCGATAAACAGTGAGATTGATTTCTCTGAGAGAACCTTGAGAGCTCGGAGTGTAAAGGCGAAGGAGGCCTTGATTGAGCAAACTACCTTAGGGAAAGTGATTCCCTGGTGTTTCTGAACATCACAGAGGTAAGAAACTCGAGCTCTAACCATTGGTTCTATGTTTTGGATTTTGAGGTTTTGGGGTTATCTTGAGGGGTGTTTTTGGAGGTGTTAGAGCTGTTATTAGGCTTGGACTCTGTAGAGTTTTGTGCTCAGAAAAGTATTCTGAGTAAGTTAGAGCCTTGAATCATCATTACACATGAAGTTTGATTTTGGCTCTGAGTATGTATGAGCAGAGATAAAAGGCTAGTAATATGACTAGTATGAACCTTAGAGCAGTTGACAAAGTTGCTCATGAGAATGTATAAATGAGGTTTATGAGCTTAAACTGCTGATACTGAGAAGTTGGATATTGAGAAGGTTAAAGCAGGGACATGCTTTGTATTAGCCTGATCAGAGTCTTTGTAGAGGCTCTGTAGCCTTGATGAGGCTGAGAGGGATCCTGTTAAGGGTTTGGGAATCACTTGTATAGTGATTTAGTATATATTGATAGAGAGGATGATAGTTTCCTTTCGTTTGAACGGCTTAGAACCGTATTTGATGTGTTATGTATTGGTTCTTGTGTAGGACGTGAGCTTGATAGCTCTGGTGGTGTTGACCACGAGGCCGGGAGAGCCGGTGATCTGTCTAGAGCAGGTAAGCTCATGGTTCTTGTTTGTGTATCCTATACTGTGTTCCACCATACACCAAGTGAGGTGATGGGTCTATTATGCGTGTATGCATGTATGTGAATGGTTGTTGGCTGATAGTTTGATCCCTGTGATAGGGAAATTGATGTGAATGCTTGATGATGTGTATTGGCATGCAATGTCTGAATGGTAACTGAACCCTGTGATAGGGAATTGATATGCATGGTTGTGAATTCCTGACTTGTGGCATGCCTGATTGAATATGAAACTTGAATATGCATGCTGTGCTTCAGTAGTATCCTATGGTAGTAGGATAGATGATTGAGTTGTGTAAGACCTGTTGAGAGACGTTCCTGTGATATGGACGTAGCCTCCCGCATGGAGATGTTCCCATATATACAGAGGTAGCCTCCTCAGGCAATTGTATTGTGATAGAGGATGAGATGTTCCTGTGCTATATAGAGGTAGCCTCGTGAATAGAGATGTACCT
>PYAF01000543.1:2317944-2336742 GCA_007407185.1 Glycine tomentella
TGTGGGACTTATGTTGCAGGTGATTCATCAGGAGGAGCAGATAGATCCCAAGGCAAGAAGCCTATGCAGGGATAGCTGCTGTTTGCACACCTTAGGCTAGATGATATGAGCATGTGGCTCTGATGTTTTGTACTTAGCCTTTGGTTTTGACTTTTGTTATACCCTGAGGGGTTATTTGTACAGTTTTGTATCTACACAGGGATATGTATATTCACCATATTATATGTACAGTGTATATGATGATGACATTTGTTGATGTCACAATTAATTATGTGCTTCCAAACTGCTTAAACTCTGATTGATTATCTGGCTGATTGTGATTATGTTTGGTAATGACCCTTACTGTTGAGGGGGCGTTACAGTTGGACATTTCTGTTCTCTTTGAGCAGAACAAGATGTGAATGACATATTGGGATTGGCAGATAGAAAATCAAGCAAGAAAAGTAAATACTATCAGATAATTAAGATGACAATGACATGCTAGAATTGTCATTAGAGGTCCACCATGTAAGAAAAGTAGTGTCAACACACAAAAATATAGAAGTTCACATAGAATCTTTAACCTTTTTTTTGTGAATAAACGAGGTTGGTGCCCCTAGAAAGCAATTAGATTAAAATCCACGTGGAAAAGAAACTGAAGATACATTAGGCGAGAACCTTCAAAGAAGCGAAGGAAGGAGCCCAATTAAAAGAAATCAACGTGAAGGTTGTTGTTAGCCAAAACAACCCAAGTTTCTTTGGCAAGGCATAATCTCTTATATAATGCAAAGAGGTCTCAGATTCAGAGTTACAAAGATGTCTGGCAAGCCAAAATAAAATAAATGATGTTGGAACTTGCTACAATTGGTTAACAAACCATTATTGGCAAGCTTCAATAAATGGATCTTCATCCACTCAGGACCCTTCCAATGCCAAACAAGATTGTGTAAGGGATCATCCACCATAATGGGTCTTGAAATAGAAGAGTAGGCAGAGGATACAAAAAAGGTCCCATTCGGTTTATGCTTTCAAGCAAGCACATCAGGAGTATTGGTTATCACAGGTAGCACTAAGGCTGAGATAACCTTACATATATCATCATGGGAAAGGGAAGAAAGAAGCTTCTAGGAGTCCCAACTTCCCCAGGAAGAAAAAAGTCAATTACTTTGGCCTTTAAATCATCATTCTAGAGAGAGAGAGAGAGTAGGGTTTTGTCTTTCGACACCCCTTGGGTGGGAACCCAGTTGTCGGTCCAAAAATTAGTGGAAATATCATTGTTGATACAAGCCCTCCCATCAAACTATTCCAATTTTTGGAAATTCCTTTCTAAGAATTTAAAACAACACGCATATTCCCCATACAAGGCAATTAATCTTGCCCACATTTGTACCTAGCCTGAACATCATCCTCATCAGCCCAAATGAAAGAACAACATTTTTTTTGTCTATGTCGTCATACATGGTGGTTTGCATAACATAGGTTGGCATGGCCTGAAGGACAAACTTTCACAAAGTCACTCTCCCCTTCATCAACTACATGCTAATTTTCCAATTATTGAGTTGCTTGTTAATTGGCTCCATTATGTGCGTCTTCTCCAAATTCACCTTGGCACCAACACTTTCACAAAATAGATTTAGAGAAAACTTAATGACATCAATCTTATGAGGGGAGATTTTAGCAAATAGAAGAATGTCATCAGCGAAAGCCAAGTGGGAGATGGACGACCCACCTCTATTCAGCTAAATCGTGCTCCAAGATTTATTCACGACAATAAGGTCTATAAGATGTATAAACCTCTCCAAACACAACATAAATAAGTATAGGGATATAGGATCCCCCTGACGCACACCATGCTTAGGGTTAAATTCCTCTAAAGCCTTCCACAAAATATGCATCTTCACTATAAACATGCAACACCAAATTAGATAAACAAAAAGGAAGGCAACCAATATCAACTAAAGTATCATATACTAGTTTTTATGCTAAAAGAATCAACAAATCAATCATAATTTATCAATAAATGCTAATATAAGTGAAAATTTTCATTATTTTATCTTTATCACTTATTCTTTGAATTTTTATAACAGAAAACTAAGAAAAGAAGAAAAGAAAGCAAAATCAAGAAGCCTCTGGATTTCAAGATTTTGATTAAAGATTTCACAAAGATAAAAGATAAGAGAATATTTGGATTAAAAATTTCACAAAGATAAAAGATAAAAGAAGATTTTCACACCTTAATTATAAATAGGGACTTAGAAGACCAAAAGAAACACACAGAGACACTTCCACATTTGCAAATAACAGAATAAGAGCAAATGAGGCAACTTTAAGAGTGCTCAAGCTAGGTCAAGAGGATTGATAACCAAGATTGAAGGGGATATCTCCTCTTCTTCTCCTTGTTTTCCATTCTTGATCTAGGTATCTCTCATTTATTGAGGTCAGACATGAATATGTCTGACTAATTCTTTATTGTAATTAGGGTCAAAACCTAATGTGAACTCCTCTGTAATTGGATTGATTTCTATTATTCTTTTATGCTAATTTGTTTTATTTTACTTTGTGTTGCATTGATTATATCTTTATTAGGGCTGATCATTCTAATAAAGTTCTGAGAGTTAGAGTTTACAATAGGAATGTTGGAACTTTAATTTCTGACAAGAGTAAAATAAAAATTGTTACATTACTTAGGGATAGGGATCTATGATTGCAGATGAATAGATGTATTTTCTTAATGCTTAATTTATGAGAGATTACTAAGGAATTAGGGTTTTGATTGGTTTAAAGGGTGAAAGTCACTAAGGAATGATGATTTAACTAGTTTAACGGAAAGATACATTATCTGAACAATTAGAATAATTAAATTAGTAATTAATCCAATTAAAGAAGGTAGGGATCAAAAGGTGAATGTGCTCTGACTACAATTCTTCTTAATAAATTCTTCAAATCTAATTAACGTTGTTTTTAATTCTTATTGCATTTTAATTCTGTTATTTAAATTTTTCAATCCACAATACAAATCAAAATTCAATTCAATTTTATTTCATCCAATTTAAAAATAATAGTCACAATAAATTTGGTGTCTCAATTCTCATGGAGACGATGCTCTTCTTATCACTTTATTTTTTGGAACGATCGGTGCACTTGCCGAATCGCAACAAGTTTTTTGGCGCCATTACCAGGGATTGAAAATGTTAATTTTATAGTAACTCTTTATCTTTGAAATTGGATTTATTTTGTTACTTATCTGCTTTCTGAGTTTTTGCGAGGTACAACTGATCCTACAACTCTACAGTACGATCCTGAAATAGAAAATACTGCAAAAAGGACTAGGAAGTTAGCCAAGTAGAGGAGGGAAGCATAAACATCTAGTTCACATTCTGAAATAGAACTAGAGATGGCTGACAAAAACAATAATCAGCCAAAACCTGAGGATGAATTGATGGAGGATATCCTTGCTCCACTTTTCACCAGACCAAACTCTAGCATTGTCATACCACCAATTCAAGCTAATAATTTTGACATTCATCCTTCATTAAATACCTTGGTGGAGCGTAGCTAGTTTGGTGGAGAAGATGATGAGGACCCTCATGATTTTGTTGACAGATTTCTGAGGATTTGTGACACAATTAGACATCAGGGAGTGACAGATGATGTAATCAGACTAAGATTATTTCCTTTTGCTGTTAAAGGAAAAGCTCTCTGATGGTTGGACGGACAAACGTCGAATAGTATCACTACTTGGGAAAAATTAGTTACCAAGTTCTTTGCCCAATATATCTCTATGGAAAAATATAATAGGTTGGTGAATGAGATCACTAATTTCACTCAACAGGGAAGAGAAACATTGTGTGCAGCTTGGAACAGGTTCCAAGAATTAATTCGAAGGTGTCCTCAATATGACATGCCAGTTGGGAAGAAGGTACGCATTTTCTTCAATGAAATGACACCTGAATCAAGGTTAATTGTTAATGTTGCAGCTGGAGGTTCGATCCGATCAAAAACAGCAGCTCAAACTTATGAGCTAATTGATTCGTTAGCCACAAATGAAAATGAAAGCATTGCAACTCAGTCTAAACGAGAGGTTATTCAGTTAGGAAGCAGTGATGCTATGCTAGCTGAGCAAAAACTCTTGTCACAGCAGTTGGCCAGGCTCAATGAAAAATTTGATAAACTTCAAGTTTCTGCAGCTCAAGCTTCATCAATTAAGGCAAACTCAGTTGTCTGTGAGTATTGCCAAGGAGACCATGAGTCTACATTGGTAGGAGCTGATCCAATTCAAGTGAATGGTGTCTGGTATGATCAAAGGCCCCTACAAAATTTCCAGAGAAATCAGAATAATGCGGGGAATAATTATCAGAGCAGGATTCAGGGAGGAGGTTTAGATTACAAGTCTAATCATTATCTACAGCCTCCACTTATTCCACCTAAAGAGCCATCTAAATTGGACAAAGCCATGCTGCAGCTAACAAGGACTATCAATGATCATATCCAGGCCACCAATGCATTCATCAATGAGACTAGAGATCAGCATAGAAATTAAGATGCTTCTATCTAAAATTTGGAGAATCAGATTGGTCAGTTATCAAAGCAGCATGTTGAAAGGCCTCAAGGGCAGTTCCCTAGTGACACCATAGTAAATTCAAGGAAGCGTGTCAATGCAATCACTACAAGGAGTGGAATTATGATCACACCTCAAGAGAAGCCTATAGTGATGCAATAAAAGGCTGAAGATGAGACCACTAAAATTGTTGAGCGAGAAGAGGAAGTGGAAACACCTACAGGCAAGGAAGAGAAAAAAGGAGCAACCTGTTGTAGCTCCTAAGAAACCAATGGATTTCTCTCATTTTGAGAAACCACCTTATCCCATGAAGCACAAGCAATAGACTCAGAAACAACAATATGCTAAGTTTTTAGATATATTCAAAAAGTTACAAATTAATATTCCTTTTGCTAAAGCTTTAGCTAACATGCTTAACTATGCTAAATTCATGAAAGATTTATTGTCTAGAAAGCATAAGTTGCAGGAATGTGAGACAATAGCACTTACTAAAGAGTGCAGTGCCATAATCCAGAAGAAGTTTCCACCAAAGCTTAGAGATCCAGGGAGTTTCAACATTCCAATTGCGATAGGCAACATCAATGTTGGCCGGACATTGTGTGATCTTGGAGCAAGCATCAACCTAATGCCTTTGTCAATGTGCAAATCTCTGGGAATTTCTGAATTGAAGCCTACTATGGTCTCTCTCTAACTTGCTGATCGATCTTTAAGGAAGCCTACTGGAGTCATTGAGGATGTTCTTGTTAAGGTTGACAAGTTCATTTTCCCAGCTGATTTCATAGTCTTAGATATGAAGGACGAGAGTGAGATACCCCTTCTTTTGGATAGACTGTTCTTGGCCACAGCTCGAGCCTTGATTAATGTCTTTGATATTATGAAAAACTCATTTGACAAGAATGATTGCTTCAGACTTGATGTAATGGAAGAGGTGGTGCATACAGAAAAATCTCTTGATCAAGAGTTTAAAGAGGAGATGAAAGCCCGAGAGATGAAGAGGATCCTAGAGAAAACAGTGGGAAATTCTAGGAAAGATTGGGCAAGGAAGCTTGACGATGCACATTGGGCATATAGGACAGCCTTTAAGACTCCGATAGGTATGTCACCATTCCAACTGGTGTATGGTAAGTTCTATCATCTTCCTGTTAAATTAAAGCATAAGGCTATGTGGGCTACTAAATTTCTGAATTTTGAACTCTCTAAGGCTAATGATAAAAGATTGTTGCAATTAAATGAGCTTGATGAGTTCAAATTCCCAGCTTCTGAGAATGTTAGGATTTGCAAGGAAAAGACCAAAAGATGGCATGATAAAAAGATCCATCCAATTGAACTAGGACAACAGGTATTACTATACAAATCTCAACTGAGGTTGTTCCCAGGTAAGCTCAAATCTCGTTGGTCTGGCCCATTTGTGGTGAAAAAGGTGTTCCCATATGGGACTGTTGAAATTTCTCCTCAAGATGCCGAAAGACCTTTCAAGGTCAATGGTTGTAGATTGAAATTATATTATGGAGGACGAGTGGATAGGAACACAGTTTCTATCTCGTTGATTTCACCAGGGACTTGAAGAGTCCGTGTCAGGCTCGTGACGTTAAACATGCGTTAATTGGGAGACAACCCAAGAATTTTGAGTCTTTTAATTTATTTTATTATTGTTGAGTCATAATTGTCTTAGTTTTAGGAGTATTGATTGGACTTTCACCATTTATCTTTTATTTTTATCTTTACTTTCCCTTTTTGCTGATTTATACTTGTTTTGGTTTCTGTTTACATTAATGTTTCGTTTGTGAGTGTGATTCATCAAATAATGCACACATGTGTGAATATTTGTTTACAAAAAGTTCTTTTAGTTTATTGCTGGGGACAACAATGTTCTAAATCTGTGAATTATGGGACATATACGCGTTAACAGAGGAACAAAGGATGTTTAACAGAAATTGGTTAGTGTTTTAATTGTTAGGTTTAAATTTGATTTTAATGTTTAAAATTTTAGCAGTATATATTAGATACATATTCAGAAGCATGTATCAGATTTAGATTTACCAAATCAGTCAAGTTTGATTGAATTTTTAGGAAGCATGTGTGATATGAATTATGGCATGGCATTGCATTGAACATGATTTGAGATTATGATTGCTTGTTGTCTGAATTGCATATTGAAATTGAAAATGATACTTGATAAGAAATTAAAAGAGTCTAACTTGATATCATAGCCTGTGAGGATTGAGCCTATACAAAAAAAATTGTTTAGAGAGACCTCACTGTGGTAGTACTCTAGAATTTGCTCTGTTTATCTACTGATGCATGCATATTTTGAGATGATAAAGACATTTTATTTTGTTAGCCTTGGCCAAATTGAACCCCCTGAAAATTTTTCCATTGCTAACCCCTTTGAGCCTGAGACTTTTCCCATTCAATCACCTGATGAATTGCTTAGACCATGCCCATTGACTTGCCTTAATTGAGATTGAAATCCTTGATTGGTTTAAAAAGAAGAAGAAAGAGATCAAGGTGTATTCCACTAGAAGTTAAATGAAAGAAGGAAAGAAAAGAATTGTCTACAAATGAGTTCAAAAGAGGAAAATAAAAGAAAAAAATGCAATGAGAAGAAAAGAGGAGAAAGGAATGAAAATTCTGAAAAGAAGTAGTGGAGTAAAAAAAAATTCAAATTGAGATCTGAATGAGTTTAAAGAAGATCAATGTTCCAATCTCAATGATTATTTAACTACTTCCCAAATATTCCTACACTTAAGTCTGGCCAAGTTACAACCCTATCAAGACCTTTTGATCAATTTTTGCATGTGTTTATGTTCCTCATCTTTAGGAACTTGAGAATAAGATCAAGCTTATGGTAGTACTATGGTTGTGGATGATAATACCCAAACACTTGAGTGATGAGTGAATGATATATCTTGGTAAGGGGTATTCAAGTTAGACTTTGACATGTGATGGAATTGAAAAATATTGTTGAAATTTTGATGTGGAAATCATTCATGCTTAGTATAGTAAATTCTGTGATTGTTTGTGCAATGTTGTGCTTGATTGTTTGTTCCTTGCTTCCCACTGTGAACTTTTGTTTATTGCTGAGGACAACAACATTTAAATATGGGAATTATTTCATATGATTTTAGCATATAGTAGCTTTTATGCTAAAAGAATCAAGAAATCAATCATAATTTATCAATAAATGCTAATATAAGTGAAAGTTTTCATTATTTTATCTTTATCACTTATTCTTTGAATTTTTATAGCAGGAAACCAAGAAAAGAAGAAAAGAAAGCAAAATCAAGAAGCCTCTAGATTTCAAGATTTTGATTAAAGATTTCACAAAGATAAAAGATAAGATAAGATTTTCACACCCTAATTATAAATAGGGACTTAGAAGGCCAAAAGAAACACACAGAGACACTTCCACACTTGCAAAGAACAAGATAAGAGCAAAGGAGGCAGCTTTGAGAGTGCTCAAGCTAGGTCAAGAGGATTGATAATCAAGATTGAAGGGGATATATCTTCTTGTTCTCCTTATTTTCTATTCTTGATCTAGGTATCTCTCATTTATTGAGGTCAGACATGAATATGTCTGGTTAATTCTTTATTGTAGTTAGGGCCAAAATTTAATGTGAACTCCTCTGTAATTGGATTGATTTATATTATTCTTTTATGCTAATATGTTTTATTTTACTTTGTGTTGCATTGATTATATCTTTATTAGGGTTGATCATTCTAATAAAGTTTTGAGAGTTAGGGTTTACAATAGGAATATTGGAACTTTAATTTCCGGCAAGAGTAAAATAACAATTGTTATATTACCTAGGGATAGGGATGTATGATTGCAGATGAATAGATGTATTTTCTTAATGCTTAATTTATGAGAGATTACTAAAGAATTAGGGTATTGATTGGATTAAAGGGTCAAAGTCACTAAGGAATTATGATTTAACTAGTTTAACAAAAAGATACATTATCTGAACAATTAGAATAATTAAATTAGTAATTAATCCAAGTAAAGAAGGTAGGGATCAAAAAGTGAATGTGCTCTGACTACAATTCTTCTTAATAAATTCTTCAAATCTAATTAACTTTGTTTTTAATTCTTATTGCATTTTAATTCTGTTATTTAAATTTCTCAACCCACAATACAAATCACAATTCAATTCAATTTTATTTCATCCAATTTAAAGATAATAGTCACAATAAATTTGGTGTCTCAATCCTCGTGGAGACGATACTCTTCTTATTACTTTATTACTTGGAACGATTGGTGCACTTGCCGAATCGGAACACCACCCATACTCCTGAGGATTGAGTTCACTTCCTATTGTGATGCAACCCTTCCTAGCAAAGAGACTTCCTCATGATCAAAGGGAGGAAAGGATTTCTTTAAACAAAAAGAGATATACGAAGAGTCATCATAAAATACATCAAATAAATAGCAAGTGATATATTGTTCAATAGCCTTTGGCTGGCTAATCCACACCCTTCCTCATTTTGGATTGAATCCATTGTGCTTCTCCTTTGTCCAACCAAGGTAATATCATGGAAATAAGATGTATTTTGGTTTCCAAAGGCCACCAACAGTGATCTGGATTTTTTGTACCACATTAATTCCTCCTTAAATAACAGTTGCTGATAATTAGCCCAAATTCATTGTTGCTCCTCCAAAAGATAATGATTTGAAGGATTAGCCAAAGAATTTGAGATGAACTACAACTTCTTAAGGAGCTTCTTTTTCTTAGTGGTGATATGCCCAAAAGACTCCATGTTCCACTTCTGGAGCTCCTCCTTAAAGACCTTCAAACGAAGATTCCAAGAACCATGCCTTTTCCAGTTATCCATATGAAATAATCAAATTCTCCATAGGTAATCCAGGAGGCAAGAAAATGGAAAGGATGTCTCTGGCTATTAGGAAACCCATTTCTAACCAACTCCACCAACACTGGAGTGTGATCAAACTTGAGTTTAGGGAGATAATACACAATAACCTTTTTGAAAAGCAATCTCCAATGAATATTTATGAGGAGCCTATCCAAATGCTCAGAAAGGTCCCCCCCAACACCAAGTAAAGGGAATTCCCTGAAAACCTACATCAATAAGCGAACAATTATCAATAGTTTGTCTAAAGAAATACCGTCAGCAACAACTTAGGTGTTGTTCCTATCATGGGATTTAGAAGATGAATTAAAGTCGCCTAGGATATCCTTAGGCTCATCTAAATCATCAGCAATACTCATAAGAGAGTCCTAAAGAGAGTTCCTCGCTTGATGGTGGAGGCTCACGTAGACCATCATTAAAAGTCACCATCTTGAGTTACCACTGTGAATTCTCGTATGCACAAATTGAGTTTCACGAGAAAGAATTTCCACCGTCTAAACACAAGGATCCAACAGAATCCAAATACCCCCCGCTTGCCCTGTGAATCTTTGATAAAACTTTGTCAAAGACATACCTTAGCATTTTTCTTTACAACAATGCCCCCTGCATGGATCTCAACTAAACACAATAATGAAATCTTATACATATTCTTAATATCTCTAATAAGATTCGAGAAACCTTTTAAAGTGGTCCCACTAAAATTCCAGCTTGCAATATTCATAGGACCATGTCAAATTATTGGGCCTTCACTGCCCACTGTACTGTGACCAAATCAAATCTTCTTTACAAGAGAAGAAATATTTGTAACCATCGACTGGGCACTTTGCATGTCCATAGTAGTAGCTTCTGGGTTGCCTTTTGGTGGATCCCCAAGCAATTCCCCCTCCGACGTCTTTGTTGCATTTCAAGTTGGTGTCTCCAAAGGTTAACCTATACACTCCTTAAAACCCAATCCTTTTGGGCCCTCTCCAAACACAAAATCATTTTTAAAGGATGCAAACATCTCATCCATTGACAAAAAGACTATTTGTCCTAGAATTGGTTCATATGGATAGCCTAAGACCAAAAAGGGTTTCATGTTTGAGTTTTTCAACTTGGGGTGGGATTTCCCTTCACTTCCCCCTCCACTTTCTTCCCTTTTTTTTGGTGACCATTTGGCCATTGCCCATGGGTTGCTTCTCACCTACTTTTGGAAGGGATTGAGAATTCTTGCCCTGACTGATTAGGAATTTTACCCATGTTAATCCCTTTCTTTGAGTTCATTTGTCTCGAAGATGGATGGGGTTAGGCCAACTTTGTTTCTTGATTAGGCCTAGCATCATTCCACTAAAATCCCACAAGAAACCATTTCATGTGGCTGTCATTTTTGTGAGGATTAACACCTTTTGGCCCAGGTTGATCAAATTTACCCCCAGCGGTCACCTTAGGCACGTGTTTCCCTCTCCCCCTGTTTATCTTGTTTTCTTTTAACCAGCATCCAAGTGCCATAATCAAACTATTGTAGACCATTAATGTCCTCATCTTCTTTCTCGGCCATCGGATCATCCTTTCCCTTTTCCACGTCAACCCTTATTTTTAGGGATGGCTTAGCCCTTGAGTTTGGAGTGCTTCCTTGAGGGGGAGCCACCACTGCCGCTGCCACATTGTTGGCCACTAGGATTGCCTCAACTTGAACCTGAGTGGTAACAATAACTTTAGGGCATGAGGCCACCTTGTGACCATATTTGTTGCAGTTGAAACAAACTACGTGCATCCCTTTATACTCAATGTTTAATGCTTGCCCTCTGACGATGAACTTAGGCACTAGGGGTGCCTCCAGATCAAGTTTAACACAAACACGCGAACTAACCCCTAGATTGCAAAGTAACATTGTCGATTTTCAGCATGGTGCTAAGCATGTTGCCCATCCTTGAAAGAAATTCCTTATTAGTTAACTCAACAGGAAGGTTTGGAATACAAACCCAGACAACAACCCTTTTTCTCATGTTCGTATCCATGGAAAACCCTGGTCTCCACTATTGAACCAGAAGGTAGTGGTCCGTGATTTTCTAGGGTCCCTCAAAGAAGACATGCTTATAATCATCAACATTCTTAAATTGAACCAGGTAGTAACCATGAGGAAGGTCAATAATCTTGATATGACCTTTCAGGGCCCGCTCGTATTCCAATTTGTGCTCAATGATGTGAAAGCTTACCTTTTTCCCCAACAATTTCACTATGAAAGCCCCATTCCACTAGTGACACAAACCCAAGTATTCTTCATCAGATATCTCGATTTCTAAGAATTTTTCCTTTTCCTCGTTAGAGGCCTATGGGGCCTTGTCTAGGCAATTTTTAACCATAGTTCACGATTCTCATTTCCATCATAATCGATAAAATGACCATCTAGACTAATTAATTTCTCGATATAAGAGCTCTCCACTCCATGAGCATGGTCCCACTAGGTGGGTGATTTCCCGAAATAGACCCAACATCATTATCACCTTCAGCCTTACGTTTATTTTTCTTCCTACTCCTATAGAGTATGTCATCTTCTTGAAGTAGCCTTGTTAGGACCTCCTGCTAAAACCCTAGTAGAGCTCACAGACATGTCAATTTCTATATATGTAGTTAATAGCAACAAGTCGAGAAGAAGCTTTAACTACTTGTGTCAATCCGCATTATTAACAATTATTAGTTTTTTTTTTACCTACAACATTATAGATTCTTATATCATAATTATTATTTTTTAACTAAAGAATGATGTTTTAAAAATTTTCATCATTTCTAACCATTACTAAATATAAGATAATATTACTTTAATAATACAACATATCTTATATTAAAATTATATGAGTACTTGAGAGTAAAACTTTATGAGATATTATAATATATATAATATCATCACACTTTTTCTATACCAAATGTGTCCTGTCATTACCAAATTCCTAATAACGTACTTCCTCACAATTATGGTTCATATAGTAACATGAATTAGAGGGCAAGTTCTGACATGTAAGGATAAAGCTGTGTACAATATTTCTCCCTCTTACTTGCTCATAGCGTGAAACCTCTTGGTAATGGGATACGCACTTTTTTTTATAATAACATGAATAATTTGATTATTTTATACTCTTAAGCATTTTTTTCATATGAATTTTTAAGTATTCATAATTGATTACAAATTGGTGAAATTCATTTGATTGAAATATTGGGTAGTGTTTATTCTTGGTGTCAATATATACATTAATACAGGTAGGATCTCATAAATAAGCAAGAATTTTCCATGGATAAAATGTGGTACTAATAAGAAAAAAATACTACAAATTTGTGCTTCTTTAGAGCATTTTAGTGATAGATCCCAAATTGGGATCTTAGACCATTTTTTGGTGGATCTCATAGTGTCACGTAGGATTGAAGATTACTTAAGATCCGTGACATTTTTTCCTTTATCGGTAGATCCCAAATTGAGATCTTAGATAATTTTAATAGGTCTCACATGAATCCCACTTTTAAATATTTAAAATTTAATTAAATTAATTAAGTAATTAATTTTAATTAATAAAGCATAAAAAATATATGAATATTAATAAAGTATATAATTAATTTTAAGTAATTAATTTTAACTTTTAATTTTATTTTATTTATTCTTTTTCTTTTTTTTTCATCCTGTCACATAAAAAATCATTTTTGGGAAAGATCTGAATCTCCAAGTGAAGATCTAATTTTCCTCTTTAATGATGAACATGAAAAAAGAGACATCTTCAACTGAAGATCTCTCTCCAAGATCTCTCAGTAAAATTCCTCATAACCGCATCCAAAATAAACCATTTCCCATGCGTGCTACGTCAACATGAGTATGCAGTCAACGTCGGTGGTAACTCCGGGATAAGGTACAACAACAACACATGCTAATAGAGTCTGTCATAGGCGATAGCTTCTCAATTAGATGATCAAATCAACATCCACCTTTGATATCAAATCAACGCTTTACTTCTAAGATTTGTAAAGGCAAATCAAACCCCTCATACTGTTCACTCAGTGAAGTTCACTGCTCACCCTCATGATTGATTACAATACTCACCTGAATGAATTTATTCAACATCCCCCCACTGGTATTTGGTAGACTAATTGTAATGAACTCAATGAGAAAGCAGCGAATGATGACCGCACTAGGTAGCTCTAGTTTGGTAAGATCTTGTCCCAATCATTACTTGGTCCTATGCATGACATCCACCAATTCACTTCTTTTTTCTCCTTTCAATTTATGGCTTAGATTATTTTTCTCTTTTTCTCTTTTATTTTTTTGATATGGCTTCTCGTTTGCATGTTTTAATTGAAATGAGTAAAAATTAATGGATAAAAATGTTTGTGCAATAATCTGTTTTTAGGTGAGTCTCTCCTAATAATCCTGACATGTTATTAGCGTCCTGTTGAGTAATTTTGAGAACATCTTCTCATTCAACTACTTTTTGTTAAAAAAAAAAAAAAACAAAATCAAAGACAAAACTTAAGCACAGTTCTATAAGTGCTATTTGTATACGCGTTGTCATTGTACTTTATCAAAATTGGAGTTTTATCTCAACAGTTCGCATTAATTAATAGAATTACGGAGGTAAAACTTCAATTCTAAAAAAAAGTACCAAAAATATTTATGGAGTTGCTTCTATGTTTAATCTATTAATTTGAGTAAAAACTAATGGTTGTTAAGAAGTTAATTTCACTTAAATAGGAATAAAGTCTCGTTCAAAGCTTGTAAGTAAAAAAAAAAAATACTGAAAGAAGTTATTTCCTTAAAATGAGTTCACTTGACTCAAAGTCGGATACCAATGGGAAATTGACTTGGTAAAATACAACATTTGTGGCTAACTATATACGTGCTACAGAGCTAGTCTTATACTTGCAAGCTTGTTTCACTTCTTCAAAGGTGTGGGGACATAAAAGAAAAAATGTCACACTAGTGGCAGTAAGTGGAGAATATCACCTACCCACTTTCAACGTGTATGATAGTTGTTGTTTACCAACAATTTATTCAATACATTACACGGCATATTTGTGCTTCGATCTACAACCTGTCCTAACTTGATTTTGGGGGGGAGTACATGAAACCCATCATACATCAAAGAGACCTAATCTGATTGATTAATTTACCATAGTCAGTAATCAGTATACCTACCAAGTAAAATCACAATTTTCATGATTTTCAAATGAGACTTGTTTTTTCCAACTAATGTTTTGTATATTAAACTAAAGACTAGTATTATTATTTTGAGGCCAAGAGGGCCATAATTGGATATAACCAAAGTCTAATTCAGATTCTGGCCTTGCCATGTCAATGTCATCAAAATCAAATGCTTGAGAATGGTCCATTTCTGGCTCAACGGCATAGTTCTTTGGTAGGAAAAGATCCTTGTTTGACTCATTTATCCCACCAACTACTCCAAACTCATTTTCAAAATCTTGGGACCACTTCTTGGCTTCAGCATCATGAACACCCTCTTCTCCAAGAATGATGTTTTGGATGGCTGGGAACTCACCTAATTGGACTTCATTTGATTGAAAAGATCCAAGGCTATTATCATAATCTAAAAACTTCCAAAAATCATAATCTGGCTCCCATGGAATTTCAATCAGGTGGTTTGGTTTATGCACCTCTTCTAATATGCTTCCAACATCATAATGTCCTAAGTAGGGTAATGGAGAGGCCAATTGTTCTTCTTCTGGTTTGTGTTCAACAATCTGGCTTGTGTTTACAATGTTTGACTCAACAGACGACAATGAAACTGATGACTCTTTTGGATCCTTAGTGATGTTAACAAGTTCATTGGACACTTGTTTTTCTGAATCCTTGTCCATTTTGTGTTCCACTGATAATTTCTCAGATTGGTCATTGAATTCATTGTTACTAGGTGTTGTGGTCTTTGGTGAATTTGGTCTCTCATTAGAGAAAAATGATTCAGATGATGAGGAAGAGGAGGAAGTGATTGATGATTCTGGCTTGGATTCATCAGCACTTGATTCTGAGACTTTTTTTGGAGCCAATCTTTTCTTCAAGTGGGTGTTCCACACATTCTTGATCTCATTGTCAGTCCTACCAGGCAAACGTGATGCAATCTTTGACCACCTGAAACCAATTTGTGTACAAACCATAAAATTAGATAAATTCATGACACAAATCAAGAAACAAAACCAAAAATAACATAACAAAAATTTATCTTTTGATTTGAGACATAAAAAACTTACTTGTTTCCTAAGGCCTTGTGTAGCCTTATTATGGTTTCCTCTTCCTCTGGTGTAAAATTGCCTCTCTTCACATCAGGCCTTAGATAATTGATCCATCTCAAACGACAACTTTTCCCACATCGCAGAAGCCCTTGATAACATGCAAATATAAAGTGTAAGGGAGAGCAAAGTTTGATAAAAATCGATACTAGTATTAACAAAGTCATATATTAATACTTCAATTTTCTGACATCTTGCTTTAGAAGGTATGAAGATTGCATACTCTTTTATTTCCAATATTCTTTTATAATCAAAACTTCTTCCAATCACGAATAAAATTACAATGGTATTTAATAATATTTATATTGCTATTGTACACATAGTGTATATAGTATAGGAAGGTGGTACCTGTTTATTTCCTTATTTGTCTATGCCCAGTTGTCTATTTTAAATTTAATTTTGATTTGCCCTTTCTCCTAATTCTGAGACCAATTGAAACCAATAAACAAAGTGAAATCATTATAGACACCAAAGCCTGAATGGCTACTTCAGGGTAATCCAATGCACGAAACGTCAAATTTGGAACGTAGTGCATTTCTTTTAAGGACCAGGAATTAAAGATTTTAACTGGCATAATGGACTCTAATACCCTTATGTCAGAGTTTCATGTAAGGTAGTAATTGTAATTTTCCACATATAGCATATAAATCATGATGGCTGGGACACATTAATGGTTGGTGGACATGCATTATCAGAATTGAGTTGTTTAAAATGTGTCATGTTTTCATTAAAATTGTAGGTAAAAGGAGGGCCCACAATTATAGATAAGAGACCAATGTCTCCAATATCTTACCAATGTGAGGGAAGCCAAATGTTTCCGATTCCAAAAGTAATTAGATAGTTTCGGATCATTTTGTGAGTATAGTACTGATTAATATCTATGTGATATGCATTTAATTTTTAATTAATGAAAAAGAATTAATAATATTTATTTATGTATCATAAAACTTAGTTGAGATCATAATAATTGTACACTGTGTACCAAATAATTTCCCCACCAATTTCTGCCAAACTATTGTGAATTAATCAATTTATTTAATTTGTACAGAGCAGATAGCAGAGAACTGCCGTTAAATGAGACAAACAGTGGGTGAAACAATGCAAATGCAGAAACTTTATCATCACAAAGTGCAGGTTACCATAGAAGCAATAATGCAGATGCAAAATTTCCATGGTTATATAAACAATAATGCAAATTAAAGAATGAAAGATGGAAATTTCAATTCTTTGGAATTATACAAATGAATGAATGAGATCAAACACAAAAAGAGGTTGAAACTTGAAACTAATGTCTCTTATTAAAAGACTACCATATTAAGACAAGACATTTCTGGAATCAAACACACATGCACAAACATCATCTTAGATGGGATGTAATGTTACCTGCTTGTTTTGGGAGAGCACGCCAGTTTTCATGGCCATATTTCTGGATGAAGGCTATGAGCTTAAGGTCTTCTGCAGGGCTCCAAGGACCTCTCTTCACTTGAGTCTTATCACAGCATGGTGCTCTTCCTTTCCCCATGATAATAATCTCACAACCCCTTTGGTCCTTTTTGTTATAATATATATGCACTGTTCCACTGTCAATAGCCTAGTTTTCTCTCTCAAACTATCACTTCAATTATAACTCCCTTATGTGTCTCCCTCTGCCTATATATACTAGCTGGTGCAGAAAGGGAATGCTAGCTCTCAATGAAATGAACCCACAAGGGTCATGCCACAGGTTAGTATATATGTTGAGATGCTATCCAATAAATAGAATGAAATCTAGAGTGTATTTTAATATAATATCTATCATGCAGGTGTTCTAATAAATAAATATCTGCTACTTATTTAAAATAAAATCTCCTTGACTTGGTAATTTTTAAATTTGTATTTACACAAATGACTTAGGATTTGAGCTTTGTCTGTGTTTTTCTTCTGGAGGTTTACTACTATACGCGTTAGACTACATATGGAATTGAGATCAGGGCCACCAACTTTCTGAAAATTGATATCACTTGCCTTCTTTATGATGTCAACATTCTCGTAAGTTCTAACAGACCCAACTATAATATGGTTGACCTTTAAAAATGTTTTCTATAAATTAAATTTTAATCAGTTTTTTTTTGGCTGAATATTTCTACAAAGTTAAAGGTAGTAGTTAAGTAAAGTTCTCTCTAAATTTATGACTCTATGATTTGAACTCATGTGATTAACCGTGAACTTTTTTTTTAGATTATAAATTTATAATTAACTTCCACTAATTAATCAATGTTGGTTAATCATTTACCTATTCTACAAATATAGTATTGTTCTTTTTGTTGGGGGCAATATACAAATGTAGTCATGTTTATATAAGAGAGAGTTTATTGAAATCGCGAAGCATGCATATTAAAATGATGTAGCACTTGGTGTCTAATTATTTATAAAATTTAATGCTAATAATGAACTAGACCCATATTCGTTCTTTCTTTCTTACTTAAGTTCAAATTTGGCATTAATTCTCAATCCAATATTTCTAGATTTGCTTTAAAATTCTTTCTATCCTTCTTTTCCATTATGCTCTAGGTCTATTTTTTTTTCTATTTGTGTTGCTACTATTCTACTTTTATCTTTTAGTTATAAGGAAAATCCTAAGATATCTGCCCAATTAATTGAGGATATTGATAGAAAACAAATATCATAATTTTGAAAATGGCTGATTTTCTTCCAAAAGTTGTCATTTTTGGAGAGTCAAAATTTAATTTTGGATTCATATTGCTTTGTACTTCCCATATGCGGGTTATTTTTTCTATATATCATAATAAAAATTAAGATGTAAAAAACAATTATCTAATGGAATAAGATAATAGTTTATCCTTAAGGAGCAAATAACTCGATTGCTTATGTATATATTTTTAATTTAATGACTTTCACATTTATTATTTACTTGCATAAGTTTTCTCTCTAATTAGATTTGTAGTTATAAGGTTAGGATTTAACTCCTTAAACGTAAGTGATTTGCTTTAAAAAGTAAATAATTGTAGCTATTAATTAATTAATTAACAGTATATATTGTATTAAATTTAAGCACATTTATAATAAATTGTAAATTACTTAAATTTATTTTCTTGATTTTCTCGTCTAAACTATAAGTATAACTCTTCACT
>PYAF01000543.1:2345926-2376796 GCA_007407185.1 Glycine tomentella
CAACTTATCACCATAGCTTTTAAAAAAGTTAGATAAGAGGATTTCTATAAAAGTTAAAGTTTATAAGTTTATTTTAACTTATAAAAAAAACTCAATTCATCATATCTTATTTTCTTCCATTATAAATGTTTATGAAGAAATTTTTTCAAACGGAGTCTTTCGCTTTAATGTGTTTTTGTGAATGACATGGATGTAAAGAAATATCCTTTCACATATCAATTATTTACCCTCAATCTATTTTTTTTCAAGCAATTCTTATCCGTAAGAATTATTTGAGAAATGATGTATGTACATATGTAAATATTCAGCTTTTGTTTTAAAAAAAAAAAAAACGATGAGCAGTGCCATGCTTGATAAGTTTCCAAATTATTAATGAATAGACAAAATCAATATTATGAAGAAGGATGACATAATTGACAATAATTGAGTACCTAAATGACTCCGAGGTGTTTATCAAAATTAATATAGTTGTGAGGTATGGTTTACGTTAGCCACAAACTGTATCTAGGACAAGTTGCTTCCTGTAATAACTTAACAGCGTGCTTCATGCAACACCTAACTTGCGGCACAAGATGGCAAGAGTAAGGCAATGCATGAATGAAGCATTGGAAGAACTTTAATATAGTTTAGATCATCACTCGGGGCAAACAAAAATAAGACATGTGCATGAAAACCGCCAAATTCTTTGCCTTAATTTCTTTTCCTTCCTTTCAATAAATGCCAACAAGAAATCAGGGTGGGAGTATTGAAGAGTGAGTATAAGAGAAAGAAAGAAGAAATAGGGATTAGAAAAAGTGGATAATTGATAATGATAATGTAACATGCTTTTGGTTATAATTTATAATGTGTATATTAACTAATACTAGATTGTTTCAACTTAACAATAGTTTTAAATTTGAGTACAAAATATGTAGTTTTGATTAATATTTGAATGAAAAGTTTTGTTATCCATAATAATCTTACTTTACTTAAGTAGAATTATCTTCTATTATGTTAAAGATGTATGTGATTCATAAAAAAAAAAATACCTTGGTTATAAATTTAACATATTGATGTTATTTAATTAGTTACAAACTTTATTTAATAACATTATTAAAGAGTTAAGGCATTTTTAAATTTGTTTCATTTAAATACCAAAAATTCAGGGTTGTATAGTTAATTTTGTGCAAATATGTTAACATGAAAGCAACATGCGCGTCAAGCTAAGTGAAGCATCAAAATATTATATACTTTTCTTAAGTTCTTTAATGTTTATAATTTTTTTTACTTGTTAAATAGGTGAACCCATGGATTAGTGCTTGATGACTTCATTTGTTATAATAAAGTCAAACTCTGCCCTAAAGTCAACGTACACTTGACTAACCGAGCTGACTTACCTCCCACTACACAACAAACAAACGTTGAAACATGCAAGCAAGATTATACATGCATATTCATAAACAATTCATGATCAACATGTAATAATATAATACGAAACAATAAAAGCGTCCCCTTGGAGATTTATCGTCACCCTTTTGTGTATTGCAGGAATAAATAAAGGAAATTATATATGATATAGGATCAAGTAGTAAGAAAGATTATGTAGGTCCTAAAGAAAAGAGTTCGTAGAGTAAATAAAAATATGTAGGAGGAAATCACAGATAAGTTGAGGACAAAAAGTAGGGTTACTATAGATTTCTAATATAAGAAAGTTCTTATTATAAGAATTTCTTATATCATACTATTATAGAATTTCTGATGTCATATATAGGACTGTGTTGCCTTTGAGTCTTTTATCTTTTTTATTGTGCTTATGTGTCATTTCTTTTTGTATATACAAATAAGAAAATAGAGAAGTCTTTTTTTTATTCACAAGAATCGAAAGAGGTTTATAATAATTCAAAGTAACTTGTTCAACCAACTTATTAACTAAATCCCTTAACAGAAACTAGAGAAGTTGTTTCGGAAGAGTTGAACTTTCGCTTAAATACGAGACAAAATATATAAAATATAAGTTTAGGAAGAGGAACATTAATAATTAGCTGAGGTAAAACTTGGAAAAAGAGCTTGCCACAAGTTGCACAATTTAAGTAGCCAAGGTTCATCACAATACAATATGATAGCTAAGAAGCACAAATTAAACATAAATAATGACCCTTTTTTTGTATTTTTTTTTGGGCCAGACATGGCCCAACGACAATAACACAGTCCAGCCATGGACACAAACACTTCTGTTTTTTTTGTCTTCTTCTCACAAGCTAAACCTCGTTGTCAACAACCTCGCACCAGACCACGCCATTGTCGCACCAGAACACGCCATTAGACTTCGACCGGCACTGACATTGTCGTCGCACTAGCCCTAGAAGGTCCAGAACAAGGTTTGATTTTTCACTTCCTTCCCCTATTTATGTGATGTTTTCCGTGTTTTTACTGTTGGGTTTCTTACTTCCTTGAGTTCCTTCCCCTTTTTTGTGTGCGATTGGACCATTGGGGTTCTGCTCAAGTAAGTTTGGGATTTTTGATAAGTTGTCAAGCTTCATTTATTTATTTTTTATATTTTTGCTATGGGGAGAAAAGTTGTGTTGGTGTAACTATGGTTTGATGGCCATTGCTCTGTTTCAAATTTACTTGCTCTGTCTTTCACTACAAAATTTGGTTTGTTGACTATTTTCCAGAGTAGTATAATGAATGGAGATATTGGAACTTTAAAAATATACATGAGATTATAGTTTTGATTTTAGAGTATAGACAAGCCATGTCAATAAAGATAGTTTATACTATATAAATTATAATTTTACCTATTTGCCAATAATGTGTTATAATTAATTTATATATTGTAGTTTTATATATATATATATATATATATTTTAATTTTGCAGTGTTCGTGTCTGTGTTGTGGTGTCTCGGGTTTGAGTCCGTCCTTAGGATGATAGAAAAATTGAAGGAAACATAAACTATAAGATTAAAGCAATATGGAGGAGTACATCGAATATTATTATCTATGATAAAAAGTTATTGTTTTAACATAAAGGAATAATTTTCTGCGGAACCGTAAAACTGCAATGCAGTATACACATGAATGTTATGCAGTAAAAAGCAAACCAGAGAATAAACACAATGTAACAAAGACTAAGTCTGTTTGATTAACCGTTACAATGAGGCAAACAGATATTCAAAATAAATAACACAAAATCTTGCTTCCTAATTTCATACTTTGAAAAGTAAGAACTTTTGTGTTTACAGTTATGCAAATGGATTCCCAAACACATAATGAGGACTGACTATGTCGAAGCTAGAATCAATCCTTTGAAAGTTTTTTTTAAAAGACTTTAAACACTTAAGTAAAGACTTGGGAAAAGTTAGGATTTTTTTTTAACATAAATAAAGTTTTAAGTCATTCAAAATATTACATGGCTCATCCAGCCTCCTCCTCCTCCTCCTAAGGCATCCTCACATTAGTAATAAATACACATAAACACAAATCAACAAAACACACAAACATGAAAGACTCCTGAAGAGAGATCTAGCTGCTTCTAGTCTTAACATCCGCCTGCTCCACTGGTTTGCGGCTCCTTGTGCTTATCAACTCCCCCTGATATTCATCATAGAGATGAACCAGGCAACATAAGAAAGAAAGAAAGGAGTGAGGCTTATAGTGGTGTGAAATAGGCAGGAGAGACAAACACACATTCACTAAGTCTCTTATGCTTCCTTCACTCAATACTTGGTAGTTTCTTCATTCAATTTCATAAGACTATAAGTCATATCTAAATTGGACTCCTGCATGATTAGATAGTAGAGAATAAAATACTAACCCTCTTCACATATGAATACACCCAAGATTACATTCTGCACACAAATTTCAATAATGAGCATGCTGTCATGTCCAATCATCATTAACATGCCTTAAAGATGATATTCGTATAAATTGAAGATAAAAACAATTTGAGTAGTTCCAAATTCTATAGAATCCTTATTAAGTCTATTTTCAACTAAAATACAAACCAAGTGTCAAGATATTCAAAACATAGCATTTTATGCTTTATTACAGTAACCACGCAGTAAAAATCATCATGGCAGGACAGGTTACACTATAAAAATCATCAAAAATTGTACAAAAATCGAAATGACATGGGATCAATTGCATCACAAACAGGACACACAAACCTACATCAATACCAAAGGGCATTAAAAATTAATCAACATGGCAGATTGCATATACTAGTATAAATGGAATTTACAAGCCATAAAAATTCCAATTCACATACGCAAGACATATTAAGACCCAAAATGAGCCCTTTGAGCAATTTCACTAATTACTCCAAGCGGGGTTTGCCGAATAGTGATAGATCAATACTTTTTTCTCAATGTTACAATGATAAAATTAAATATACTAAGGCAACAACTTGTACGCGCCAATATACTTGCCGTAAGTCGACTCTTCGGCACAAAACCCTTATAATTGTTAAGAGCTGGGAACCCCCAAGTCTCCTCTCTCGCCACTTCATACTATACCCCTCACTCTCCCACTTACCAAAGAATTGGATCCTTTGGGTTTCGTCACTCAATCCTCTTGATCTCGTCGCACATACAGCTTTTTGAACTTCCGATCGACACGTATGACCTCGGCAATGCAAGGAACGGTGTTGGAACTCCAAATCTGTTAAGTTTCACTAGTTAAACTTCAATTTTGGCGAAGCAAGCAGAGACCCTTGACATGCAATTGAGAAAAACAAAGCTTTGTTAAAGATGGAGCAGTGTCGTGAATGAGAGAACCCAGATAGAGAGTGACACAGTGTGGTGTGTGTAGCTAGCAAGTTCTCAGCTTCAAGAAAACAAGAATGGGGCTTGCGGGCTCGAGGGAAAGAAAAGTTGAGGAAAAGGAACTATAACGGTGGCTTTTGTGTTTCTCATGGATTTTGTGGCTGCCAAGGGTTACAAGGTAATTTACATGTTACATAAAATGCTAACCGGAAAGAAATTGGGAGGTGTGAGTCAATGAGGTGCTACGTTGTTGCACCATGTAGTAATTAAGATGTTTTTTAGAGAAAAAAATGGTGGTGTACTGATTCGTGGGAGTTATAAGGGTGTTTTAATAAATTGTTGCAAGTATAGGAATTGAATTAAAGAGACATGGAATTTATATTGCAATTGCAACTTTGAGGACACTGGAATTTGTTTTGTAAGGATATAAGGATGTAAAAAAAAAAAAAAAATGAATTATTGAGATTACACAAGGATCTCAATCTGATCATTTTAGGCTTTTGGATAATTCAAGGAAATAGGAATTGTGCTCTTCAATTGACCACTTTGGCTAGACAAGCATCAAAGTGTTTAGGTCTTCAACACAGATATTATTAATTATAAAATCATCCATGGATACATGTCACTAAGCACCAACCACTCTGCTCAGGATTTGTGTTAACATTTACCAACTGATATTTAACCACTAATAAAATCATAATCAATCACTAAATTTTATTTATGATATATATTTTATAAACACGGCAAACAAACAATCATGCATATATAATTACTATAACATTGCATCTTGTAAGCTAGTAGCTCGAATCAGGATGCTACACAAGAAATAGTGAAAATGTTTTTTCTTTTTTCAGGTCGCTAACATTCCATAAACTAATTTTCTGAATATATTGTACTCCTTAAGTAAAATTACATCCCAAAAAAAAAAAAGTTTCCAAAAACTTTTTTTCTAATAACATCAGAATCTAATTTTCAATAAGGATATTTAAAAATAAAAATAAAAAGAGCAATGCAAAGAGAAAAATGTTAGGTGCGAATAGAAGCCCCAAAACCCAAAATTAAAATCATCTCCAACGCCCCTATGACCTCAATCTCATAAGTCATAATCCATCATTTTACCTCCATTCCATTCTGAAATCACTTAAAACCTCCACGAACATCAATCTTCCTTTACCTTCTTTTCAAGATAAAGACATCCACAAACAATGCAACAGAAGATAAACTTCTGACACTGATAGAAGTGTTTGAAGGGTAAAAAAATTAGTGCTCCCGGTAAAAGCAGAAGAAAGCAAATTATGTACCTAAACTAAGGTTATAAATCATTGGTTCAGATATTCATTATAAAGGCCGACTTAGGGTTTTAAATAGCATACAACTTAAAAGATACTGAGTTACTGACCACCAATTGTAGCCACAAATACAAAAACCAAGCACATAAAAGAACAATGATGTCTTCAGAGAGACGGGACAGGTATAGAGCTTCCTTTCATGTCTTTGGGTTCTGACCTACACTAATAAGTACCACCCCTCAATGCAAGCACCAAATGAAGTACAGAACCACCCTCAATGTTATACTCTTTAGCTGTTTTGTCATCAGCAAGCTGCTTACCGGCATATATGAGTCTGCAGCAACATGCAACAGTTGTAAGATTCTTAATGTTTCCAATAGAATAAAAGAATATTAATTTATATAGTAATTAGCAACAAATCTAAAAGGAATATCTGAAACGAAACAAATACATCAATTCAAGAGAATGAGAATCAAAACTCATTGCTCTAAATAATCAAGCAAGACAAATACAACTGTAGCAATTAGGCATTCTTCAGAAGATTCTCCATTATCAATTTGAGTATGCTATACAATTTGATGAGATAAACATATCAATGACAAGAAGCATATATTAATGCATGGATGTGGATAAGCATTGCAGACCTTTTTAGATTATATGCTTACCTGGTAGTGTTTGTAGCCTAACTTTTCTTTGGGCTTCTATTTATTTCAAAAGGAAAAGTCAAGCCAAATATAACTCTAGTTCACTGGTCCATGTGATCTTCAATTAAGGCCCTAAAGATGAAGCTTTAAAAGTATGCCAAGAAATTTAACTAATGATATCTACATGCATGTATCTTGTCAAGGTTTATGTAACAAAATAATAGGTGAAGATAAATACTTAAATATATTATCAGAAATACAAGCTTTTTGCAGTAAACAAGTGACAAGCACATTTCCATGTAAGAGTTAAATCATGTGGGATTGAATTAACAAAGGCTGCTAAGTCCAATTAGTAAAAGAAGAGAGAAAACCTCTGCTGCACAGGTGGAATTCCCTCTTTTTCTTCAACGCGTTCCTTAATCCGGTCGATTGTATCAGTTGGCTCAATGTCAATTTCAATTTCTTTTCCAGTTAGAGTCTTCACTTTAATCATGGTTCCTCCCCTAAGCCTCAAGACCAAGTGAAGTGTTGATTCCTTTTGTATGTTATAATCAGCAAGAGTGCGACCATCTTCCAGCTGCTTACCAGCAAAAATCAACCTCTGCTGGTCAGGAGGGATACCTTCCTTGTCCTACAAACACATTCCACCAAAAGTTGTTAGAAATTAATGATGCGACTCAGACATGGCAAGCAATGTTATCATTCATACACAAGCTTCAATTAAGCAAGCCTCGTCATATAATGAAAAGCCCCATGTAAAATTATATTATTATCTTACATAAGATGATCAAAACTATACATGTAAGCATATCATTATACAAATCATGGGATTAACTACTGAATACATGTAACTAAATAAAAGCATAGTACTAGTATATACATATACAAAGATAAAAGCTTTGAATAAAAAAATTAATATCTAAGTTACAAAAATGATATTTATATTTCATGTCAGATATAGATTATATTTTAAATATATTCATTTGCCATGAGTTAATTATGTTAAATTAAATGCACAGCTCGTGCATTGCACAGGCTTAATTGTTTAAATAATTATGTTTTGAGACTGAAACCTTCATCAAAAAAATGTCCAACTTCATTAATAGAATACTCTTTTATCCTCCTTCATTTTAGATTTTTTGAATGCTTCTGTGGTAACATTCATTGTTTAATAGTAAATGACTAAATGTTTACAGAAACATAATCCTCTTTTACTCAGTTTTAGTCAAAGCCATTTTGCTGCAAGCATTTGGTTTTAAGTTTTAATCTTTTATTTGACTCTATATTTCATGCCACATCAAGATTTAATTAATGACTTGGTTCGTTGATACTTGCTTTATCAGGAATGGTAGTATGGCCTTAACTTTCATTCTTCCTCTACTGCTTTAGAATAATATCCTTCTAATATAGCAATTTGATACAATAAAAGGTTTTCAGATTAATTGTAATATTATATTGCATTATTTCTCCAATTCATTTGATAAATTTTCTGATGCTTACACTTTGTTATCTGGCTTCACGTATATTTAATTTCAGGAAATTATTAAAGATTATAATGAAAACCTTAATAGGCTGGGAAATGACATGGATGAAGGAGGAGCATATACAGCAGTGCTGGCAGCTTTAACAGAGATAAATGAAGATAATCCTAGCAGGCAGTACATCGCCTCAATTTTGGAACTATGGACAGGGAAGGAAAGCAGCTTTGCAAGGAGTATAATTTCTGATGAATCAACCGAAAGTACATAGATGCAATAGGGGAATGATGTGAAGGTTTGTATATTGACTTTAGGATATTGCATTTTTTGTTATGAATTGGATGGCTGAGAACTAGAAAGAACAAGTTTTAAGAGGCTGATTGATATCTGACACACTTGATAAGTAACGACCACCTAGTTCACTAATTGATTTATAGTTATAGTGCATAATACCCCCACCACACCCCATTTTTTTCTTACTCTGCAGAGTTATTAAATTAAATAGCGGCCATGGCACCACCATGGTGGTATGGCGGGGGCAGGTTTTTGATAAAACACCATAAATGGAAGTGGCATTGCGGGTAACATATGGTGGCCACCGTCCATTGAGTGCATGACGCCCACGGCGGATAAAGCAATTTTTAAAAGAAAAACTAAAGGGAAATGGGTCTGTAGCCCAACCCGACCCAATAGAAAAAGGGTTTAAACCTGTAAGGACCCATAAGCAGAAGTTCGCAACTTTTCTCTCACGCGTGCGTTTGTTGCTGCTGCTGTAGAACCCTGCATAGACCTCCCTCTCCAGAGACTTCTGTATTGGCGGCAACATTCACTGACGACTACCATCTTCGGATCAGTTTTAGACTCTATACTTGTTCAGTTATGACTCCCACCCTACTGGCAGTATTCACCGGTTCAGTTTTGAAAACCATACCATACTAGCAGTTCAGCTTTCAAAACTAATTGGCTAAACCCAAGTCCAAACCATTTCCAGCCCTATTCAGAGTATAACACACTATCCAAGTCTGTCAAACGCATCAACAGATAGACGAAACATGACAATCACTTGCAAAACAATTGAATTACACATATGCATCCACCAAGTGTATCAAAAAACCTATTGACCAAAGGTGGTTATAAAGAAGAATATTCCAAGGTGATTCCGAGTCTGTTCAATCAAGAGCATATAAAAAAAAATCCCAATGGCTTGACAACGAGTTCACTTTACAATTGAGCATCAAGCATATCAACTCTTAACAGCCACAAATTATTACAAGCCTCTAAAGAATACCTCCATAATATAAACAAATAACAGAAGCAGATTCCAAATTATCTCATAACAAAATAAAAAGAATCAGTAGCACTTAAGCAAAAGAAAAATCAACTGCTCAATAGAACATATAATTCAACTCTTAAAAGCTTTAACCTTGCACACACACATATATTCAAACACGAAAGCTCCAAAACTTACAAAAAAAAATAAACATTTAGAAACCCTTAAATCGACGAAGCAGGCAGAGTACGAGCATAAGAAGCGACGAACAATCAAATAATAAAAGTTTGAAGCAAACGCGTTAAACCCTAACTCGAAAGAATTAGAAGCGCTTATTAAAGAGAAGGAAGAGAGAGAGAACCTGGATCTTGGCCTTAACGTTGTCGATGGTGTCGCTGCTCTCGACCTCGAGGGTGATGGTCTTACCGGTCAAAGTCTTCACGAAGATCTGCATGTTGTTGAGAAGAGAAAGAGACAACGAAGAAGAAGCGAGGGACTCAAGAGTGTTTTGTGTGTGAGAGACAGAAGGGTATTCGTATTTGTAATTGTAATTGTAGGTCGTAAGTTATAAGCTGTATTTTTGTTTGTGGGGACTGGGAATTGGGGAAAGAAAACAGTGAAGGGATTGGATGCGCAATGGCACGCACGCCTTGTTTGGATGGCGCACAACTCTGCGTTTTTGGTTTTTTCCACTTGTAGCAAAAGAATCCCTCCCAGCTATTTTATAAACTATATACCCAATTGTCCGAAGGCTTCACACTAGTACAGTTAAGTCTTACTTTGCATATACAAAAAGATTATTTTCAGATTCAAATCCATGACCAACAAATTATTAAAACACAATTTTACTATTATGTCAGGACTCTCAACTATTTTATCTTGATAGTAATTTTTTAAAGCTAATAATATAATCAAATTTGAACTAATCTAACAAACAAATCTTATGTAATTAAATTTGAACTAATTATCTTGGTACCGATAAAAACAAGTTATTCTCATGTCAAATTCAAATATGAATTTCAACATCATAATCAAATTCAAACTTGACTGCTATGTAATTCTATGTAATTCTGATAGAGTCAAGTTCCTTTAATCAATCCACACTAGGGGTATTTGGTATACAAAATCTTTTTCATCCTCATAAATCATATAATTTCCTAAAATTCTTGTTTTTTATAGGAATGTTATAAATATGAATGTATGTATTTATGAATAGTGACTCCGGACAAATATGGTTTTTCTCTGCACAAAAAAGTATTCTATGTCCAAGTTTTCTCTTGTTTATCAGAAGTGGATTAAAAGCGAGAAAATCTTTTTCTTAAATTTGGAATAAGATACAATCTTTTTTTATTGTTTATAATACCCAATTACCTAATTCATTAAAATTAATAAAAGTTGATTAATTTAATTTATAATAATAATTTTATCCTAAATTTGTATATTTTTTCGAAACTAGCATTGTCATTATTATTTTTCTCATTTCTAAATGTTTTCCAATACAACACATTTCTTCTTTTAATAAAAGTTAATTTAGTCTAAAAATAATTAATATAAGAGGAATTGTGGATGAGATTTTATAAAAAGGAACAGATACACTTATAAATAAAAATGGAGGTGATAAATCAATAACACATGCATTGAGATTCTCTTAGCACTAAGAGTGAAACCAAAGTATCGCTTCACGCTCCATGTTGTGTCCACGTCTTCGATCTCCAACAACATCGACTCTATAGGTCAAACAATTGATAGAATTGAGGTTAAAGAGAAATCAAAATTGTATTATTAATAGAAAAAGATAAGAAATATCCTTGTAATCCCGAAACAAAGCTACTCAAAGAAGCAATAATTCGTTCTCTGCCTAACCCATATGGTTTTCAACATTCCCCCTCTTATTATAACCACTCGCACATCCTAACTAACTGCCACATCCACAACTCTTCTCTAACTTCCCTATTTAATTAAATTGTTGGGCTTAGGCCCAAAGTCGGTGTTCTAACATAATTATTAGTGCTAATAAATTGATAATATCACTGTTAACATAAATAACAATTGAATTTTAATACAGACACATTATGGGTAATTAGATTAGTGAAAATAAATGAATAATATAATGTATGAGCATGTACTAAGTTTTTGTGTTAATGAGTTATGAGTATCTGTGCAGACATGTCATGCAAGCTACTTTTATGTTTCCGTAAGATCATGTCAAATTGTGGAGCTTTTATCTAAAATAAAATAAATAGGGACAAAGTGAAGCAAAGTTTTTATTGATAAATGAAAATAGAAAATATTCAAATACTCAATCCAACACCTCTTCATGCAAAAATAGTTATCAAATGTCAATACTAACTTTTAACTACAAATTTACAATAGAGTATTTGAGAAAGCCAAAGGTGATACTAAAAATGCACTTTCTTGGATTGGATAAGTGGTTAGAGACTTCACATTGGGAGATTTGGTTCAAGCCTTGAAAAAGGAGCACTGGCTGGAGTTTTGATGCAATGAATAGCCAAGAGTGTTAAGACAATATGGCTATTATATAAAGGGGGTTTATAAATCCTCTTTTTCTTTAAAACTATAATAAATAGTTATTTTTGTCTTTGAATGTGTACAACGTTGATAAAATTGTCTCTAAAAGATGAAAATTCAAATTTTTGTTCCCAAAAGTGAAAAAAGTGCGACAAATCCATCCATCTGTTAACTTCCGTCTATTACCGTTAATGAAAGAGCCTACGTGACATAGATGGACGAAAATGTCACAAAAATGATTAACAACATGATTGCTGAATAGATTGGACCAAAATGTCATGCTTATTAATCAATATTATGTTTATTATTATGTATGTTCTAACTTATGTTTGTTTTCCTTTTTTTTAAGTGTTTATTATAATGTTATGCTTGTAAAGATAAAAAAAAAGGAAGATGAAGATTAAATTATATTTTCCTATGAAATTTGGGGTCTGACAAATTAGTCCAATGGAAATATACTGATATTTTGGTCCAAAAAAATTATTGACATTTTGATCCAATGAAAAATTACTGACATTTTGGTTCAATGGTAACTTACTGACATTTTGGTCTAGTGGAAATGTACTGATATTTTGGTCCAATGATAACTTACTGACATTTTGGTCCAGTGGAAACGTATTGATATTTTGGTCCAATGATAACTTACTGACATTTTGGTCCAATGATAACTTATTGACATTTTGATTCAATCTATTCATCAGTCATGTTGGCAATCATTTTTATGACATTTTCATCCCTCTGTGTCACATAGGCTCTTTCATTAATGGTAACAGACGAAAGTTAATGAATGAATGAATTTGTCGGGCTTTTTTCACCTTCAAAGACTAAAATTTGAATTTTTATCTTTCGAGGATGAAGTTATCAACGTTCTACACATTCAGAGATGAAAATGACTATTTACCCTTAAAACTATCAAATTGTTTGAGATGCCTTGAGATACCCTAATACAAGAATACCTTATCTCAAGAATCACAAAAACCTTCAAATCAAAACAAGAATTGCATAAGGATATCACTTAAGCATGAAGAACCAAACCAATTAGCTTGCATTACCCTTCAAGAAATCTAATCCATGATGATTATTATGAACTAGGGAAATGATATTAAGAAAATATGTTTCTCCTCTTTCTTGGAGTGCTTAGAACTCTCAAAGTATAAGTGTAATTCATTTCTATCGTAATTGATAATTATGAGAGAAGACAGACTTGTTGTCTTATACTAACTTCGGTACTTTATAAAAGAAACAAATAATTATATTTTTGTCTTAATTATAAGAAATATATATTCACTTTCAAATGTAATAATTGTTAGTTTTCTTTTATACCCTTGATTTATTTTTTTAAAAGGAAAGAGATTACTGCATTTTATTTATGATATGTGAAACAATAGAATTTGGAATATGATAACAACATTGGATGCTAACATATGATATTGATTCCCTTGCTACTGAATGAGCAACAATATTGGCTTGCCTTCCAATAAAACTCACCAATGACTTAGGAATAGTACTAAGTAAATCTTTACATTTAGATAAAAGCAAATGAAAATATGAAATTCCTATAGAGTTTGTTGCAGCTTCATCCATTATATTCTTGCAATCAATTTCAAAAGTCATGTTTGAAAGACCAAGATCCTTTGCCAAAAGTAGACCATGTAGAAGCCCACAAGCCTTTGCCCCTATTGGTTCTAGAAGTCCACTAAAGTGCTAAGTCTTTGTTGCTATACAATTTCCTTGGTCTTCTCTTATGTAGATTCCAATACCATACTTCATCTCGCTTGCGAAAATTGAAGCATCTATGTTGCACTTATATCAACCTTGTTATGGCTTTTTCCATAAAGAAGAAATAGGTTGAGGATGATAAGGGCTTGATAGAGTGTTGTATTTCCTTGCATGACTCCATTCATTGAAAGATTGCATTGCAAGTTGGATTGAGATCAATGGTTGCACATCTTTGTTCTCCCAAATCAAATTGTTATGGAGATGCCAAACACACCAAAGAAACATGGCAAATTTCAATTGATTTTTGTTGGATACCGAGCAATCACACAACAGTCGAGATAGAAGAAAGAGAGAAAAGGGAAGAAGAAAATAACACACAAAATTTACCCTGATTCACCCAATGTGGGCTACATCTAACTATTCACTATATTTCCTCATACACTCATACAATTGCACTCAGATTACAAGAAAATACATAGGCTTAGAAATCCTAAGCACCGTAGCTATTCATGGACTCAAGCCCAAACTACAAATAATAAAACACAAGGCTAACAACAGTATTAGGCCTTGAAAAAAGTTTCAGGGACCCCCGTGCATATCTTTTGAAGGCAAAATATGAGTCATGCCCAACAACTTTTTGTAGTGAGGGTTTTCTAACAAGCCAAAAAAAACTTGAGGAACATTTTCAGCTTCTAAAATTTTGACACAAATATAACTCCACAAACTTGTTGCTTCCCAAACCTTTCTTACATGTTCACATGCAAATAAGAGATGCTATGAGTTTTCAAGATTTGAATGGCAGTAAGGTCATAAACTCGTGCATTGAACTTCCTCTAATTGGAGGTGGAACCATGTTGGAAGACAATCCCAAAAAAGGATCCATAAGAATTGTTTGACTTTAGGAGGGAGATGAAGGCACCATAGGAGAAGTTAGTTACCTTCAACCTTTAAGTAATCATTTTGCAGCATCGTCGAATCCATAAGGTGATGATAAGTTGTCCTCACCGTGTAATTGTCGTGCTTGCTGAAGTGCCATATTAATTCATCATTTAATGTAGTGTTTAGCAAAGGAGTTGATTGGATGGCCAGTTTGTTTTTTTGTTGAAAAGCTTATCAATAATCTCCATTTGCCAAGTATCCTTCTTGTGATTAATAAGGGAGCTAACATTGAGATTTTCAAAGCCATTGTGCGGGGGTGTAGAAACATGAAGATTTTGAACATCTCAAATCTAAGATTGAGTCCAAACATTTACCATTTGACCATTACCAAGTCTCCATTTAATTCATTCTTGACTAGAAACTGTGAAGCATGGATGTTATGCCATACATAGCTTGGATTATACCCAAAAGGGGCACCCAAGAGGCTTTCATTTGGAAAATATTTTGCTTTGAAGAGCTTTGTTACAATAACATATTTGTTGGTAAAAGCCATAGAGATGTTGAAAGCCTAGGCCACCAAATTATTTCTTCATTATCATCTTGTCCCAATTTAGCCAATTGATCCCTTTTGATGATCTCTTGTTATTGCCTCACCAAGAGGAATTAATCATTTTTTGAAGTTAGTCCTCAAGAGTAGCTGACAAAAGAAAAATAGTCATGCAATATGAAGGAATAGTTTGAGGAAGGGATTTTATTAAAACTTCTTTAGCATCTTTGGATAGATGTTTGGTGGCTCAGTAGTTGATTCTTTTCCATAGTTTGTCTTTCAAGAAACTAAAGACAACTTTCTTGCTTCTCCCTATGACATTACTTTAAAGAGATAGTTCCAATGAACCCTATCAAAAGCTTTATTGATGTCAATCTTCAAAGTCATTTTAGCAATACAGTGGATTCTATTGTCATGTGGTGCGTTCAGGAGCCTGGGAACCTGGAAAACAACGACGGCAACTAGAATGTTGTCGACAACGATGGTGGTGTGGTGGTGGTGATTTCCGTTGGAGAAGTGGAAGAAGGGGAGAAGGAGAAGGGGAAGAAGGTGATGATGTGAGAAAGTTACATTGTCGTGAGAATGTGATAAGTTATTTTCTAACACACACTATAACTTTCATATTTTAATTATTTTAAAATTAAAAGTATTCCTAGGAATATTATAAGGTAATATGATGTTATTTTAGATATACCTAAGAATAACATTATTGGAAGGGGTGAAGGTGAGAGAGAATAGGAATACTTTTAGAATATGAAAAGAAAAACAAAAGAATAAGGGTGTGGAAAAAAAAAAGGTGTTACAATTCCCACACTTTATTTATCAAAGCAGGTTTGCTTGTTTAACCCAAAACAAGCTGTTGGACCAGGTAATTTCCACTTACCAATTAAAAGACTCTTTCTATTTACACCTTTATTTTCTAAGTATGCCATGTACCCTTCATTTCTACCTCAATTACCCATTATACTTTTTTTCTTGAAAAAGTACAACTCTTTTGTTTTCCAAAAATGTCTTTTCGAAATTACATATACCTATTCCCAAAATGTATCTCCAGAACTATGATTCATAGTTCTAGATATATACTTCTAAAATAATATATTTTCAATAAAATATTACATAAGAATTAAAATGCTTGACGAGAAATAAAAAAAAAAGTTTATAAATGTTTATCTATGTTTGTTAATCTTATTTTCATTTTATCATCAGTGTTCTTTAAATCTTATCTAAAATCTTATTTTCATTTTATCTTTATCATTCTTTAAACCCTAATTTTAAACTATCTTCACCATATATAATTATATAGTACTGCATTTTCATCATTATTATACAAGATTTTACGTTTTCCTTCATGTGGCATTGTGTTTCAAAGTATATTTATCACTAACTTCATATACTATACACCTCAATTACAAAGCAAAGCTTTTGACAATGGTATATTTCCTTTAAATACATTCATTCATTTTTATTTCAAGTCTGCATTAACGATTTAGGCTGCATCGACACTTAAGTACTTTGGTTGCGATGTGATTTGTAATTCTAGAGATACACTTCTATAATGGTATACGTTATTCCGGAAAGACACTTCCGATAATAACAAATCATGCCCTAACCAAAGTACTTAAGATTCATTGTGGCCTGAATCGTTGATGTAGACTTGGAATAGAAAATGAATGAATGCACTTAAAGGAAAGAAACCATCGTCAAAAGTTTTGTGTTTTGTAATTAAGGTGTACAATATATGAAGTTAGTGATGAACGTATCTTGAAACACAATATCACATTAAGGAAAACGTAAAATGTTATATATAATGATGAAAACATAGTATTATATAATGAATATATGATGAAAATAGTTTAAAATTAGGGTTTAAAGAATAATAAAGATAAGATGAAAAAAGATTTTGGATAGGATTTAAAGAACACTAATGATAGGATGAAAATAATATTAACAAACATGTGTATAGGATAAACATTTATCATCTTTTTTTTCTCGTCAACAATTTTAATTCTTAAGTAATATTTAATTGAAAATATATACTTATTCCATAAGTATATCTCTGGAACTATGAATCTATGGTTTTGGAGATACATTTTTGAAATAGGTATATATAATTCTAAAAAGACATTTCAGAAAAGTAAAAATGATGTACTTTTTTTAAGAAAAAAGACATAATGGATAGTTGAGAGATAGAAAGGAGGGGTATATGGTGTATTTAGGAAAAATGAGGTGTAAATAGCAAGGGTCCATTAAAAATTGAATTCAACCAAGTGTTTAATACCTTAACTTAACAAATATACTATTTACATTTCTCTCTACCTTAACGGAGCAATAATTTTTCCTTAATAAAATTACATTTTATTTCACATTTACTAAAGAATCAAAAATGTTTCTCTAACAAAAAGAAAGAATTTGTGAATATGAACAATCAATTGGGTGATCAAGGGAGTTCATTTTAGTTTGTTGAGTGAATGTTATAAATCCATAATATTATATTTGATTTTTACATATAAAAAAATCAAATAGTATAAAGAAATTAACGATACTTCTTTATCTTTTGAGTTGTTTTGTCGAATACAGAATGTGTGAATGTTATAAACTCATAATATTATCTTTGATTTTTACGGATAAAAAATAAACGAGTATGAAGAAATTAATAATACTTCTTTACTTTTTGAGTTATTTTGTCGGATCGGTCGCTCAAGACCTTTGACCTCTATCCGGACTTCATGAGAAAAATGGGATCACATCTTATGAATTCGTTGAAAATAGTTCTGGTCTAATTTATGACTTATTAGAAATAGAAGATGTTTTGTTGGGATCCTCATGTACAAAAAAAGATTGTAGTCATTTTGGTAAGGATAAAGTGATATTACTTCTTCAATCATTGAATCCCTTAAATATGATTCAAAATGAATCCTATTCTATCGTTGATAAAAAATTTCTCTATAAAAAAATATAAATCATGCCTATAATTTACTCAAAAACTAATCTTCCGAGATTCATTTAGATACATTACTGGAACATGAATCTAACGACCTTACCATGATGAGAAGGATTTGATGGAATTAAATGCACAGTTTCGTATTTTTATGGTTCATCTTAAATACTATTACTCACCTCACCCCAATCTATGAAAGCAAGGTACACCCAGAAGAAGGCGTATCCGTTGCTTTTAATTAATTTATTTTATAAAAAAAAAAAACGTATATACAAAATCATAAAATGCATTAAATTTGATGATTAATGTTTACCAAAAAAAGAAGGAAAGCATTAAGTTTGTAACATAAATGTTACCCAACCACATTAAGATCCTTTATGCATTTTTCTTCTTTTCTTTGTTTTCCTCATTTCCTCTATCCCAAGCGCAATTATTTTTCTCGATATTAAATGTTGCATTTAAAACTTGATGGCTCGTCTTAAATACTTGCATCTTCCTGGGCATGAAGGCACCAAATACACGAGACAATTTCATTTTATTTTTTAAATATCTTTCTTCCTATTCTTCTGTTTCAGCAGTAAATTTTTAATTTAAAGCCATTAATTATATACTAAAGTACCTTTGGTTTCTCTCTGCACAGTTCAGCTTCAGTGTTTTACTATCATTTAAATAAACACTATCATTTAAATATAAACGTCTCTTTTTTCTCAGGAGCATTTAATAAACAATTTGACCAGGAAAACTAAAAATAGGTTGGAAAATGTTGAGGGGCATTTAAAAACTAGCAGTACTTTATATACGCTTCTGCTATACATAACTTTTAAGATATTATTATTTGAAAGTGAAATTTTGGAGACAGAATAGAAAAAGATAATTTTTTAAATGAAGAGAATTGTCTAATATTTATAAAAAAAAACAGAAAATAAGGTTACATAAAATTATTCTTTTATTTTTAATTTTTAAAATTATAGAATTAAAGAATATTTATTTGAAATGAAAAATATGTCCTCTGTCTAAAGAATCAATAAATAAATAAATTATTGAAAATTACGGGAGAGATATATTAATAGTTTTAAAAAAAATATTTTTAATATTTTTTTTAATTTCTTCATCATTGATAGATAGCAAAATTATAAGATAAAATGGACTAAATATGAGTTTAGTCGAGTCCAACTTGTTTAAGCTTGACTTAATTTGATAGAAATTGATTTGACCCAAAAACTCGACTTGGGTATAAACTTCTATTTTTAGCTCATTTAAACTTGTGAATGACTTGATTTTTATTGTTAGTTTGACTTAGTTTAAAATTATGATCATGTTACATTTTTTGTTTATTGATTCATAAAAAATATATGAAATTAATTATAAATTATATAAATACAAGGAAAATGTTGAACATTGATTAAAAAAGGTTGGAATAACAAGGAATCTAGAAGAGGAGTTGAATAATTCTTTTCAAAATGTTTACCAATTTGTTCTTAAGATCCAATTAAAGCTAACCTCTCATTATAATCAAAGTTTTTCAAAAACTTGATAATAAAGATTTTTAATCAATGAATATAAAGAATACACAAATCAATGAAAAACACAATATTATGGTACTTTTACATCAATTTCATTACCAAGATTAATTATCAAAACAAAAGTTTAGAGAAAGAGACAATTACATACTAAATTTGTACCCTTAAGAGAACCTACATCTAGTTATTTTAAGACTCTTTAGAACTAGAAATCAAAATATAAACACTATACATAAACAATTTCCTAAACTTCTACTCTTTCTTTGAATCTTACAAAAAAAGGATCTAAGAGTTGGAACCTATCAACTCACGCAAATTAAAATGAGATTTTTAAAATATATTTTGATAAAATTTATAGAAATTTTATGATTAAATGAAATTTTAATTTTAATTTAAAATATTTAAATTTTGATCTTTTATTTTATTGGAACGAATGAGAATGATTATTCTCATATAAAAAAATTATTCTTATATGATACGTGATATATATATATATATATATATATATATATATATGTTCGTTCGAAAGAATGCATCGCTAATAGTGGGGATTTTAGAACCACGGATCCACTCACAAAATACAATCCAAAAGTTACATGTACTTCTAAGGGTAGATGAAAAAGGTATCTAAAAATGTCACTTCAAATGGGAATTCAATAACTTTTTCATTCAAACAGAAAGCATGTCTTCTTTTTTATTCCATATAGGTTGTCGAAATCATAAATGCTTTAGATCAAGTATGTCAAGCTTTTGGCCTAGCTTGTGCTTCTCCGAACCAGTTTTTTTTTTATTATTTATTTATAAAATTGCATCCAAACTTGTTCAATTAAAACAATCTCAATGTCACACCTTATTGTTTAAGGCCGCTTGGTTAGGTAAAGACGAGCAGGAAGAGTATTTTTTATTTATTTCTTATTCTTTAATGGTCTTTTATAGTTTTAAATATTTATTGAATTGCAACCTCCTACAATAATATAACATGTGGGCATCCACGTCTTAATTTTAGTAACATATGCAACCAATTAACGTCGCTAATTAATTCATCGTATGGACTTAATATTTGAAAGGTTTGTGCTATAATGAGCTTGAAAAAAAAAAAAAACAATTGATATGGTTTTTTGAATTTGGGTGGTAGGTTGGATTGGGTTAGGTAATTTAGGAAAAAGTTTGATTTAATTTAATTAAATGAGGTTGATTTGATTTTTTGTGCGTGGAAAATTTTATACCCAATTTAAATTGTCTGATGTTCGATCAAAAACTTGAATTAGTTTGGGTTCATCAAGTCACACACACATATATATATATATATATTTGAAAACATCTATAAAAAAATAAAACATTAAAAATAAATGAGTTTAGACTTGATGAAATTTAAAATTTATATCCTCTTTGCTATATTTTATATGACGTATAAGATTTTGACATGTAATATTTTATTTTTTATAAAAAGAATTTTATGTAACTTTTTCTTTATTCCTACTAAGTTTACTTTATGGGAAAAAATTAATGTTTCCTGAATTTTGTAAAATGACAGCTAATTTAGATTTTTTTTCCCTAACCACGCCATATTAAGTGAAACAAGCCTCTGCCAAAAAAAAATATAAAGTTAAAGAAAGGAAGTATTTCAATCCGACTTGAATCATTTTGGTTTGAGAAACTTTTACCAAATTTAACATGGATATTTTGACTCAATCTAACTTTTAAACTATATTTAATATTTAGGATTATAATTTAAATTTGTATTTTAATCTGTGTATTATATGATATAAATGTAATAATTCTTTTTTAAATAAAAATAAGAATCATACTAAAGATATCATTTAAACTTTACTTAAAGAGACTGAGCAGCATTCAAGTCAACGACTTATTAATGGTAAATATTTTTTTTTGAAAAAAAAAATAAGGACCATACTACATGCACGGTTAAAAATACCAATAATAAAAAGCTTTTATTAAAAATAACGTTGAAAATATATTGGAAATTACAATAGAATGCATTAATAACATATTTAATATTTTGTATTTTTATTCTTTATTCTTCAAATATTAGCATCTGTTAAAAATAATACTAGTTAACATTTATCTAAAAAAGATAGAATAAAGATTTTTTTTATAATGTCATAAAATTATAAATTATCCTTGCAAATAAAAATTATTTACTTTATAATAATTATTTTAGACTTAAATATATTTTTAATTTCTCTAAATATTCAAATTTTTATCTTTGTCTTTCTATTTTTTTTGTCCCTCTGATTTTGAAATATATCATTTTTTTGTCCTCCAAGTATTATCTAAATCACTTTTCATCTTTTTATAGAATTCTACCTAAACTATTTGGAGGACTAAAAATGATGTATTTTAAAATTAGAGGGGTAAAACATAGACAATTTCTTTTAAAGAAACTAAAACCAAACTTCAATTTTTTTTAGAGAAACCAAAGACATATTTATCCATTATTTTCATATATAATAATAATAATAATAATAATAATGATAATTATATTTTTTAATTGGTTAATAATATAAAAATTCACATTGATAATATCAAAATTAAATGAAAAATATTATACTGATTAAAATATTTGGTTGGAACTAATATGTCATTGGTCCAAGTAAAATTGTGCTTAAATTTCTTAAACAAGGTATTAAGTTTGAGTGTTGTAGATGAAAAAAAAATATAATTCGAAGGAAAGATCCTTTTAAAGGTGGTCAATGAGATTTTCTGATAAATATTAGTTAAAAATAAAGCTGATGAATAATCTACATTAATATTATGGTGAAAATAAATATTTGTACAAGATAAGTTTAATTTATTTCTAATATCAAGGCAAAACACCACTAAGAATATATAGTGAAAGATTGACTATACAAGGCTACATGATTCTTTTATATTTATGTTTGAGTAAATTAAACTAATCACTCATAAAATTTCTTGAAATTATATAAATACTACATGTTTTTTAAACTATCATAGTAACCTCTTTGTAGCGGGGTGTTATATAATATATAAAGGGGGTGTTATATAATATATAAAGGGATGTTATTGTAATATTTTAAAACAGAAAGGGGATTAGTGTAGGAATAAAAAAGAAAAAAAAAGTGATGTTTTATGTAATTTGAAATAAATTTAGGTGGTGCAAGTATAATTTACTCTTTATATTTTGTAAATTTTTCCAAATGTAAGTTTTTGTGACAATTTTTGTACCTTACTTAATTAAAATGATTTTTTTGAGTCATAATTGAAATATACTCAATGTTTTGTAAATTAAACCGGTTAGTTTGATTTAGAAGTTGTTTCAATTTCTAGTCTAAATAAATTGTAAAATTACACTACTACATAACAACATTTTTTTTATCTAACACTTAGTAAAAATCTTGTTAAAAGCCTTTGACAACATTAATACTCCTTAAAAGCATATTTCGAAAGCCAAAAGCTCACAAGTTATTGTTATAATGGACATTTTTCTATATTGTTGAAACTTAGAGCTAAGTTTTATAGTTTATTTGATTGGTATTTTTCGTAGACATCCTTGAAAGCATATTTTGAAAGTCAAAAGCTCACATTTCCCTCTTTGCTTGTTGAGCTTGAGCTTGAGAGAATTTGAGGTTAAGCTTGAGAATGTAGTAAAGTGTCTTTGTTTGGAGCCAACATGAGGCTGAGCATGAGGTCCTTCAAATTGCACCCCTAATGATCATTTTGTCAAGCTGAGCATGTGAAAACTTGATGTTGATTGTGGGAGTGTTGATGTGACTTAAATGAGTCAAAAATAAGAATATTTAAGATGAAATAGAGGACAATTTCAAGTCAATTGTAATGTCGTGACTCTCTTAACTTCATGATTAAGTGAATGAATTAAAAATGCAAGGTGACACTAATATTATTATGTTATTTGATATAATAACTAATAAAAAATATTATGTTTTTTGTGCTTGATTTGTTAGTGGGCTTAGATGAGGTTGGGCCTAAGTTTTGGGTTTTGATACTTGTATAGAAGTAGAGGAAATGGATAGTAATTTAGGAAAATTCCAAAAATCTTTCTAGAAATACTGTTCCACCCATCATTTCTCTTATATCTTTGTCCATTCTTTCTCTCTAAGTTCTTCTTCCCTATCAAGAACTTGAATTTTTGGGGTTCATCCAAAGGAGACCATTACTTTTCTTAAGAGATTTTTGGGTTGGTTTCTAGTTGGTGAGCACTTCTCTTAACTCTTTTTAACCTATTTTGTCCCAATCTTCTCCTCCCAAAGAGATAACATAGATGGGTTTTGTTTAAAATCTTTTAAGTAGTTGATAAAAATTTGATTGGAGCTTACTTTAGTGTTGATATAGGTCCTTGCTAGTTAGATCTATAGCCATAGTTAGGAAATAAACTCTTAAGAATATAAAGTTCCTCCCTTTAGTTCCTTCCTCAAGAATTTGGGTCTACATATAGGGTAAGAGAATCTTTAACTTGATTGAATGTCTTTTTGAGTACTTTATTCTTGGAATATTGTTTTTGGGTGTGGAATGACTTGTATTTATGATGTATGATGTGAAATTTGAATTTGGGTTGGTTTGGAAGCCATGAAAGGCAACTATGTTGGTTTGTTTCAAAGTTGTTTAGTACCCGTACGGCTTAAGCCATGGTTTCTATCGCTTAAGTGGTGTGGTCGACAAAGGGGTGAAATGGCCTTTGTCAGCACTAGGGCTTAAGTAGTGGATATGTACAGCTTAATCCATGACAAGGTGTGATGGCCTCTTTTAGCACTAGAGCTTACGCAGTGGATATGCGTAACTTAAGCCATGAAAGGGTGTGACAACCTCTGTTACTAGAGCTTAAGTGGTGGATATGTGCATCTTAAGCCATGAGGGTGAAATATCCTCTATTAGCACTAGAGCTTAAGTGATGAATATGTGTAGCTTAAGTCGTGACTAATGGCTTAAGCAAGAAATGTCTTGGCTTAAATGATGGTATCACTAAGGTTATGGTGATAATTGGGAGTAGTGTGTCTTAAGTAGTGATGATTATGGCTTTAGCGATGAGCTGCGATTTAAGTGATAATGGTTACAACATAAGCGGTGATTTGTGATCATGTATGTTTTCTTAAGTGGTTTCCAAATGAGACCCAAATGAAAATACACTTTATTTATGGGCTTTTAGAATGAGATATATATATATATATATATATATATATATATATATATATATGAGGAGGGATCAAGTTAAGCCAAGAGTAACCCTAAAAAAGTTACTCTTCATCATTACCATTCATTTTGTTTAAATCTAACATTTGTAAAGAGTAGTTAATCTATTTGTTATTATCGGAGAGTAGTTAATCTTAACTATTAGGACATTGAATGAAAGACTAAACAAATTTTTAATTACTTTAACAATCAAACCTTTTGTTTTGTTTTCATATTTGTTGGTGTGAAATGTGATCAATCGTGATGTCAACTAACACCAATCAATTCTCACGCAAGTGATTGACTCAAGGAAAAAACTTTATTCCTTGATTGCATTCATGGTTCACTCCAAAGAGCTTTCCAACACCACTCTTAAGAAAATTGCAATAAGGAAGTGTTGTAAATGACTAATTTAAAATGCATAAAAGTAAATGAAAGACAATAAATAAAGTTGTAAATTTGAGCGAATAAGATATATGTTGTATTGATTTTGGTCATGGACTTGGATTAAATTGTGTTTTCCCTATTTATGTTGTTTGAAATAGTTATAAACACTTAGTGGTTCCTATTAATTAACCACCCACTTCCCTAGATTTTAGGGATATAATGGTAAAGTGAACAAGAATAGCACACCCAACTACAACCTACATTAATCGACCTGAGAATGTGCACTTTAGATAGATGTAAATTGGTCTCGGGTTAGAAAACTAAAAAAATTAGACAAAAACGGACGGGTGCTGTTTGAAAAAATTAAACCCGCTAGAACTGCAATTGATCGAATAAAGAAGAAAGATAATTTAATTGTACAATAGCTGGCTTCTACTTTGCTTTTGCTTGGTTTGAGATTCAACTTCAGTACAAAGGTGTCACAGCGTCAAACATCTTGGACAATGCACATCTTTCTCTTTCTCTTGGTGTCACAACAAGAAACTCATTATGTGTACTCCCTTTATTCAAAAGTCATCAAAGTGTAACCTTTCTCTATGCTATTTGCACATTTTTACCTTACCTAGTTTCTCTTCGCCACACTATTGCACAATTGATGTTCTTCTCTGACGCATTGGCTGCCCTGCCATAGGATGTGTGCTTGAATGTATGTTTTGGTAGCTATGGTGAGAGGGAGAGCTTCATCTTATGCATCTTTGTTCACTTTTATTTATTGATCTTTAGTTTTTGATTATTTTGTATTCTTCTTCATTTTTCATCTTGTTGGCCTTTCTTTTGAGATATGTTTTTGTGCTTCCGATTTGTGGTGGTTGCATGGTGTTTATGTAATCAAAGTTGTCATCTTCAACCAATTTAAATCAAACCATCAAACCCATAAATTGGAGAACCCAAACTCGACATACCCAAACCTTCTCACTGTCGAACTTGGCCTAAATATTAAGGTGGTCGATTTTGGTTGGTGAACAATTTTGGGCTTGAATTCGACATGTGCTTAGCCCTAGATAATGGGCTACATGAATTTAACTTCCCATGTAACCACTTCCATCTGCACTAAACTCACGCGCTCCCTATGGCTTTCAAATTTCAAATGATGGGTTTGTTTGTTGACTTAATCCCAATCTAGGCTAATTATCTTATAAACAACTAAAATAGTTGTTCAACTATAGACTATTCACTAGATGATTGGGTATCATCCTGTTGTTGACAAGCATTTTTGGTGTCAATAGTATTATAAGAAAGAATTATGCCTAGTAGGGGAGGGAGTTGGGTAGATCACTAAAGGTCTTAAGTTTTAACCTTATTATCACAATTATAAAAAGATGGATTTTACTAAATTTCCTAGAAAGAAAATAAAAATAAATTGTTTGACTTCATTATAAAATATTGTAAGTGTGTTACTTTAGGAGCATATAGGATTATTCATACTTGCATTCTTAACTTCTTTTTCGATCACATTGACACTATTCCTTAAATTTAGTTAATTCTAATTCAAGTTCAAATTGAATATTAAAAGTTGAATTTTAATACATTGTATTAAATTTTAAAAATACTTGCTTAAACTTAGTCAACCTCAACTTTAATTTAGTTTTTAAATTTTAAGTTTAGACGCATTGTATCAATCAACATTTAGTTGTTTTAGGTGGTATTATTGGTTATTCTTAAGAAAGTTTTGATTTTGAGCTTTTGTGTATGAAAAAAAAAATAGTTAGGAAAGTTAGTCCTACCATATTGTGATTCTTTTTTCTTAAATAAGGTTATTTCCCTTAAATGATACCTATGATATAAAAAAGAAAAAAGAAATAGAAATAACTTGTCTTAATTCATTTTTTTGAAACTTTCTCTTTAATTTTAAAATTACAATATATTCATTTACTCATATATAATAAAATTGAACTTTCATGATCAATAATTAAAGTATATTTTCTCATTCTTAATTTTCACTAGAATATAATATTTTATCATTTTTAACATTAATAATATTTTATTATATATTTTTATTTTTATTTAAAATACTTTTATATAGGTCTAATAGAAAATGTTAGACTCTTATAAATTGTTGAACTATTTATTTTTTTATAAACCACATGTAGTCTTTACTAGAGACAATCTTACTTAAGTTGGCGGGTAAGAACAATATGCACGACAAATCTCTTTTGAGTATTTAATATAGTTGTATATCCTAAATTCAAAGCAAAAACTTCTTATTAGCACAAACAATTCTATGCTAGTTGACTCAAGTATTTGGTGGTATGTGAAACTATTGTTTTGAAGTTACACATGGGAAAAATAAATAAATACTATTATCGTGCCTACGATTCACATGTCTATTATTTTTTTAAAATATTGAAAATTATTATTTTTAATTTACATTTAATTAAATATACTTTAGTGAAGAAAATTTCTTTATACATACATTTGACAATAAAAACTACTTAACAAAATGAAAACATAACTTAAGTTGGTTAACAAAAAATGTTAATGACATTCATAGTTCATGAAAATATAAGTACTAAATAAAATAAAGATCACATAAAAACTTCATAATGAATAATGTTCAGGCTGATAAAAACTTTGTAATTAGGGTTGATTTAGGAGTAACTATAGTTGCATCCACTATAGCATGTGCTAAAACCTATTGATGAAATTAGTCAACTTATGTTTATCATATATTATTTAAGAATATGAAATATAAAATTTAGGATAATGATTAAAATAACTAACCTAATTTAAGTTTCAAATAACTTCTTTATACACCACATTTGAAGCTGTTGAAATATTTTATTTTCATTGTCATGAAAAAGAATTTTCAACAACTCATTATGATTAGTCATCCTGTAAACTGCAACATATAATTGATCATGAGAGAAGACTAATCTTAAAAGATAGATACCAACATACTTAAGAGATTATCCTTAACTTTTATTGATTGTTGTTGTAAAGGATATAGTTATTGAAAATTGTCTTCTTTGAAATTCAAAGAGATCCTATTATTCGAAGAAGTTAATAATAGTCTTGGGATGAATATATTTTTATCAACATTATTTTCAAAAATGGCCTTAGCTTCAATTACATAAACTCCTAATTGAGTAATTGAGCAATTATGAACCTTGCACCTACAAGGAAGTTGTCATTGATGAATGGTGGCGTGTTGCCATGCAAAAAGAGATTGATGCCCTTGAATGGAACAATACATATGAGATTACTTCACTTCCTCCAGGCAAGAAAGCAATCCCGTGAAAATGGATTTTTCGCATCAAATACCTCTCTGACGGAACCATTGAACGGTTTAAAGCTTAGCTTGTGATAGCTAGCAACAATCAAGTTGCTAGAGAGGATTTCTTTGATACTTTTGCACCAGTTTCTAAAATGGTGAGTGCTCATACACTACTAGTTGTTGTCTCGGCTAAACAATGGAAGCTTTACAAGTTAGATGTCACTAATGCATTCCTCCACGGTGATCTTCATGAAGAAGTATACATGCGGGTTCCCACGGGTTTTACACACAGTCGTCCAAACCAAGTCTGTCGTTTGAAGAAATCTCTTTATGGATTACGACAGTCTCTCAAAATTGGTTTGCCAAGCTTCATGCTTCTATTGAATCTTATGGTTTCATGCAGTCCGAAGCCGACTATACACTTTTCACTTTGCACAAAAACGATGTTGTTGCCGTTCTCCTCATCTATGTTGATGATATAATTCTTGCAGGCAATGATGATTTTGCTTGCACTGCTATCAAAGAATTTCTACGCTCTTGCTTTCATATTAAAGACTTGGATGTGCTAAAGTATTTTCTTGGGATTGAAATAGCTCATGGCCCATCTGGTTTGTTTCTTTCTCAACGAAAATATGCATTGGACATTTTACAAGAAGCTGGATTGTTAGCTTGCAAACTTTGCTCTTTCCCTCTTGAAGTCAATCACAAATTAGCTACTACTCAAAGTCCTCCGTTCTCGGACCAGTCTCACTATAGACGTTTAATTGGTTGTTTAGTCTACCTCACCATCACTCGACTAGAATTATCCTACGCTGTGCATGTCCTCTCCCAATTTATGCAATCACCTATAGAGGCTCAGTATCAAACTATTCTTCGAGTCTTAAGGTATATTAAGGGTGACCTGGGTCAAGGTCTTTTGCTTCACAAAGATTGTGATCTTCAACTCCGTGCTTATTCCGATTCTGATTGGGTGAGTTGTCCACTTACTCGACGCTCAGTGACAGGTTATTTTGTAATGTTGGGGTCTTCTCTGATTTCTTAGAAGACTAAGAAACAACCAACTGTGTCTCGCTCTTCAGCTGAAGCAGAATATCGAGCTATGGCAGCTACTACCTTTGAGTTGATATGGATTAAATCGTTTCTAACATCTCTTGATGTTCTACATGCTACTCCTATGCAGTTGTATTGTGACAACCAGGCTGCTATGCACATTGCGGCTAATCCAGTCTTCCATGAACGAACAAAACATTTTGAACTTGACTGTCATTTTGTTCAAGATCATGTTTTGCGCAACTCCATTCGTACTTGTTATATTCGATTTGACCACCAGCTAGCAGACATTACCAAAGCCTTGGGAATGCGCCCATTCATTTTCCTTCAAGACAAGTTGGGCATTTCATCCTTGCATGCTCCATCTTGAGGGGGAGTGTTAGGATAAGATCATCCTGATCTTTATCCTCAATTTGTTCTTACAACTGTTATTCCTAATTGTAAGCTTCTGTTACTATTATTATTGCATATCAGATGTTGTTCCAAATTGTTAGCCATTATTCCTTATAGTTAGCTTTAGTTATTATTAACAATTATTGTATTTAAATTCAAATTGTAATAACAGCAACGCTAACTCTAACTCTGTAACGTAGAAGTACTACAACATGTATATATATTTGGCTAATGCCACAGTGAAAAGAAGAATACAAAATTCTGCCAAATATATTTATATTTTCTCCTAGACTTCTTTAATCTTATTAATATAAAGATAAAGATTTTGTGCATTGCATGACTTTTAGCTTTTAAATAAAATTTAAAAATATACATAAACGAAGAAAAAAAGTTAATCATAAAAATTTACATTATAAATTAAAATAAATAAATAAGTAATATAAGTAGTTGAAATTTTAGGAGGAAAATAACAAATATAAACAGATTTAAGAAAAAAATAATTTGACAATATAAGTAATTGATATTTGATCAATAGAATTTTCAATGAATAAAATTAATATGTGTTAATTAAGATTTGAGGAAAATACTCTTAGCATAAATGATTTTAAAAAATAATTAATAATATGAACATATAAAATTTTAAATAAAAATATGTTAAAAAGAAAAATAAAAGATATCCTCATGTTTAAGAATAAAGATTTAAATTTATAGAATAGAAGTTGATTTTGAAATCAGATATTTGTGTTAATTTTTAAATCTTTTTTTAGGAGATTATTTTTTTTAAATCTTAAGGTACACTTTTCTTGATAAAGAAGAAGCCATATCAGTATTTAATTAGGCGTGTGATGCCTTTTTGAATCCAAACCAATCTTATTTTTCTGATGAGAGTTATTATTTTTACGAATTAACAAATTTACAATTCATTAACGTCTTTCATAATTTCAGTTACTTTATACATTCCCACTCAATTTGCTAAATTTACTCTCTCATTAATTTACAAATTAATGCTAATAAAAAGAAATTCAAATTAATAAATTAATTTTATGC
>PYAF01000543.1:2381798-2398762 GCA_007407185.1 Glycine tomentella
AAATTAAACACATAATAAAAAATTAAATAAAATATATTAATAAATTAACTTACTCGTTGGCAGAGCTTTAGAGAGAAGGCAGAGCTTTTAGAGAGAACTCAGAACTTTTAGAGAGAAGGCAGAGCTTTTAGAGAGAAGTCAGAGCTTTTAGAGAGAAGCTGGAATAGTAAAAATGTAAGTGAAAAGTGAAAATGTGGGGTTTATATAGAGGGGAAACCGCCCAGAATTGTAAATAGTTTGAAAATCGCCCCGTTTGCGTAATTTTTTATTTAAATTGTATTATTTAGGTTCTTTTGCCCATAGAATGTAAATTATAATGGGAGGGAGTATAAAAATATTCAGCAAATCCGTATTTGTAAATATATCCATATAGTTTTTTTTTTCTTCTGTTAAATGACAATAATGAAGTTTAAATTTAATATTTTATTAAAATTATTCAAACTTTTCATCAATTCCTCCCTAGTAGATTAGTTACTAGGTATTATAAATTAGCTATATAACATAAGACCAGTTAAGTCTGTAGAAAAGTGTTAACGAGAAAGGTTTTGAATCTCTGTTCTATTTATACAGTCTTGATATATCATTATCCTTGATCTTTCGGCATCAGATATTAGTTATGAAACCTATTGTTAATTAAGAAATTTTCTTTCAAGCTTTAGGTGAGTATGTTTACACACTTGAAATACCAAACAATTAAAATTAATTTGTAGTTTAATCCAAAATAAGTGTAAATGATTTCATTGAATAACTCATACAATAGAAAGAAAAGGCCAATTTTACAAAAGAATAGTATATTCTTTTCCGATCTTTAATATAAGTAACAAAAATCTCTCTTTTTTTTTCAAATATAAATAAATATAAACTAACAAAGTCTTATTAATGAAATTATCTTTCATTTAATAAAATTAAAGACTTTTTTATATTTGATATCAAGTTTCAGTGAAAAATAATTTAGAGAAAAAAATGTCATTTTTTTAATTAAAAATAATAAAATTTAATTAATGAAATTAATTAATTTTATTAATAAATATAAAACATATATTTTTTTTATAATCAAGACCAAATAGAATATAAAAGACTCATTTATCTAGATATTTTACCATATCATTGTTTTGGTCCTTTTATGAATAGTAATTTGCATTCCCATGTTTAAATCCCATTGTGCCAGATACGCTTGTGGCTTATAAGAAATGAAAGGAAAGAGAGGGAATAATAACACATGACAAGAGTAGTAGTACATTTCATTGACTTGCAGCATTGTCATGAGCATAGTTCACTGTCCAATCCAAGAGCCTTAATTTTTCTTCTTGTCAATTTGTCATGTACCTTAGTTCTGCCCTTTTTTTCTTGCCTATTCTTTGTTTCCTCTCTTTTGGTGCATAGAAGGCAGCACAATTAGTTTTACAGACAAGATCCAGCAGATTTGTTTTTGAGTTTGGTAACATTAATTTTGATATTTTTTTAATTATAAAAAATCACAAGTTATTTTGGTGAGAGAAAATTTTATTTGAACAAAATAGTACTATATTTTGACGGATAAAATTTTGTCTCTCCAAATATTTATTATTTAATGTAATTATATACTTAAGATCAAATTTGAAATCACTAGTTAAATTGACATAATTTCATGTCAATGTTTATATATATATATATATGTGTGTAAATTAATTTCAGAATTCATACTCGAACTTTTTTTAAAAAATTTTTGTTATTGTCTTATTAATTTTTTTGGTATCGTACATTTATTTATTTATTTGAAAGTGTGAAAAGAAAATTCAACACCGAAACATCCTGTTGTAACCGGGTAATATCGCAATAAATTGGCCTTAGCACAACTATTAGAACATGTATCTTCAATGTTCTTACTTTTTATTTAAGAGGACACGTATTTGGACATTACATTGAATATATAACTAATGTGTGAAGTCAGATATTATGAAAAATAAAACCTTTCCTTTTATAAAATTTAATGTTGTCACATATTTATAACTTTGAACTCAAAATCTGTAGTAAGTTGGAATATACAGTTTCTTATTAACTTCTCCTTCTTGTGTTTATTATAAGATTCAAATTAAAAATATAATTTGAATTCTTTTTAAGATTCAATGTATAATTTTTTATAAAAATATAATTTATTAACGTCAATTTTAGAATGACATAATAGTAGAGCAATATAAACCATTAATGTTAGTTTTGTTTATAAGAATAATTTTTAAAAAGTTTACTAATTTAAAAAAAATATAATACTATAAATTAATTGATCAAATTTATTAACCTGTGTGAATTAATTATTTAGACCTTATAATTAAGACGGAAGAGAGAGAGAGTACTCTTTATCCTATTATTTGTCTTTTAAGATAATCACACTTTAGAATATTATTAGTTATGCTAATTATTATGATAAAATGAATTTCTAATTTGATTGAATTAAATGTTTTCAAAAAACATCATTAACTAAATAAGACAATTAAATTTGAATTTACATATATTAATCTAAGAACAAAAGTTTGTTAACAAAAGCTCGACACAAAAAGTGACTAAGATAGACCGAAACTTGAAAAGTAGTTAAACAAGACTTAATGAAGTGAGATATAGATTGGAGGACGGTGTGTTTAGGATAGAATAGAAGGTAAAGGGCTAGACCCGTTGTTAGACAGAATGGAAGGTGGAGGGTTAGATTCGTTGTTATCTTTATATTTTAGATGATCCAATTTTAATCATTTTCCTCTACATCTCTCTCCCTCCTTCTTTTCTCCTTTTTTTTTCTTTTATCTTATTTTTCTTTTTTTAACATTCTCATATTTATTATTGAATTCATCTACTACCGGTCCCTATTAACTTAACTTAGATTATATTATAGATATTGTTAATGTTGATATAACAATCTTGACATGAGCCATATTAAATGGAGAAAATCCATTTTAACTAGATTTAAGTTCAAGTTTTTCCCAACTTGTAAAAACGTTTTTGGTTGAGTTGGGATGTAAATCCTTGCCTCGAAGAACTTGACTTGTTATAAATTATATAAATATATTAGGATTTTATTTTGTATATTTTTTATTTTGATATTGAGAAAAAATATAAATTATTTATTTTAATAGTTAAATTATTTAAAATATAAAAAATAAATAATAACTTTTAAATCATATATTTAATTAAAAATTTGGCATGATTCTTATATACAATATTATTTAAAAGAAGATTTTTCACATATCACGTGACATCACCATTCTTATTTTTAACCAAATTTGAATCATATAAACATTAATTATTAGAAGATTTTAATTAATAGTTATATATATTTTTATCTAATTATTTTATTTTTAAGATCTTTTTCATTTATTGACTTTTATATATTATTTGTATTAAAGTATACTTAATAACTTAATATATGATTTATTTAAAATTATATATATGATTTAAAAAAAAAAGTGGAGTGAATTTGTCGCAGATTTCCCTAAACTCGACCAAACTTGACATAAATGTGATTAGGTTATTTTTTAAACTCATCTTTCCTAAACTTTCCTCATTACCTATCCTTCCTTTAATGGAATTAGAGAGACGAAGAAAGTCAAATATATCACTCATATTGTTGTCTTGCCTTAACTATTTTAAATTTGAATCAAAGTCTCTGATTAAGTTGAGATATATATAGGTCCTTATTTATTAATATTCTATATCTTATTATTAGTAATTTACTATGATACACTGACTTTCTTTATTTGAAGATCCGATACAATGACTTTTTTAATACTATAGAATAAAGTATTTTTTATATAAAATACCAATAAATGAAAATATTACTAAAAAGTATGCACGTAAAATAATACTATATATATTTATTATGAAATCCACAAATTTAATATATACTAATTTATGTCTGTACCAAGAAAAACTAATTTATGTGGTTTAACAAGGGACTCATTGTTCAACTAACCATCCATTAATTTAGTGTCCTACCCAAATCGATCAATGATCAGAATTTGATAACATACATTATTTTTAAAATAATAAATAGTTTGAGAAAATTAGACTAACATGTTGAAAGAGAAGATAGAGGAAGTACTATAATTTATACGCTGGGTCTCTAGTACTCTTATTTAAGTTTTCGATAAGCACTTGAAGCCAAGTCGTTTTCATTTGTCCACCAATAAATTCGGGGACAATGAAAATATATTATTAACCTGGAGCATAAATCAACTCCCTAGCTAGCCTTTTCAAAGTCAAATTGGTTAGTTTTAACACATCCCTTCCCATTTTCTAAGTTAACACGTTCAACGTTTTAGTTGGAATTATAATTACTATAGTATAGTAGAAATCACTTTTATAGTTCCAAATCATTCACACTCACCCATCCATCTTTTTATTCGCTAATGTTGTACTACTCCACTACCATTTTTCTATAATTTCTCTTTTTCTTGTAAAATTTTTCCACACCCTTTTTTAAGCATGAACTTTCATTGATGGTTCAACTACTATTCTGTCGAATAATAATTTGTTGTCCATCATCATGGCCTGATGGCCATGAGTAACAAACACTTGATAGAAATCTTAAACAAATTCAGGTTAGGAAAAATAAATGCTCTATGGTTGCCCCTCTCACTCACTCCCTCTTACAATAAATAGGTCTTCCCAATTTGTTATAGAACCAACAAGTTGTGCTGCCGGTGGTAACCATTTACAAGCACCAAACTTTTAAAAGAAGAACAAGAAGAGAGAGAGAGAGAGAGAGAGAGAGAGAGGGAGAGCCATTATAGATATATATATTGTTAAAATTTAAAAAACCACTAATCTTAATTAGATTGTGACTTGCACCCCCGTAAAAATTTGATATCATATGCGTTAATTTATAGTACGTGTTTTAAAATTTGAGCCATTTTTGTTGCTCTAACATAAGGGGCTGTGGTGTGGTGCTGATCATATGGCAGATTATTTAAAGGGAAAGTGATGTACAAAATGTTGTTGTGTCCTTTAAATGTTTGAAAAGAGCATTCACCTACACTTTGTTAAGATGATGTGTTTAATGGATGTTACTGCTGCATGAATCTAATTAAGACCAGTTACTAGACCAAGTCATTTATAGACCTAACAAACATTAAATAGCCAATTTAATTTTTATCATAGTCTTTAAAGTTGCTCACCTAACTTCTCATATGACTTTGATGTTTATTCTCTGAAATCAGTGGAGCCGCAGATGTAGCACACTCCTTTATTTGCACCATTAATTAATCAACTAAAACGTAGTACCACTATTTTCAATGTAAATACACTTGATTTTCCAATGTCTTGCATGGGTAGGGCACTGCCCTCTCTCTTCCTCTCTTGACTGCTAGTCCTTTTTTTCTTCTTTGCCAAAAAAAGAAAGGAAAAAAATATATATCTATATTTCTCCAAAATCTATAGTTAAGGTTAGGAATATGACCGCAATATCAAAGTTCTAAGGTGAAAATTTGATTCAAATGTGGTATAACGTCTACATCATTTGTAGATTCTTGCTGTTCATAACAAGGGACCCAAATACATGTCGATATCTCATCCATTAATAACACCAACATTCCAAAAAAATATCCCAAAAATATTTTACTCTTTAGTATGTTATATATAGACAAGATAGTAAGCTTATAATAAACTTTAAATAATGTTAGATTCATGAATTTCATAATTTTTTATTGGGTTAAATATGATTTTGTTTCACCGATCTCAATTAACTTGTGTTAAAAGTAATGTTGATGTTGAAATATGATTTTGTTCCTTCAAATGTTGAACATTTTAGTTACTGATAACAAATTAATGATTTTAGTTCTTCAATAATAATTTCATTGCATTTAATTCCTCATATTTTTAAAATTATCCCTTTTAAGTCATTTATTTGACTTTATTAATATTTTCAGCTAAAAATTTACTATAATAACTGTTCCAACATTAACATTTTCATTTCCAGCAATAGCAATCAGTGTGCCCTTCAAGAACAGAAAAAAAACATTACAATTTTATTATTCCCAAACAAGAATATATATATATATATATATATATATATATATATATATATTTTTAAACTCATTACTTCTGTTGTTGGTGGGATTTCAGGAAAGGTTCCTTAGTGTAAAATGCTTGTTGATGTAATACTTTGATTAAAAGTATAAAACTCTAAAGCCCAACTTTAATACTGAATGTAGTTCATAGTTAAAGACATAAAGTGACTGAACTAGTATAAAATTGGTTTAATACCTCAATATAGGTCCATGAATTTTTTAGGATTTTTGTTTTGTTATATAAGGCTATATATAAACAAAAATAAATTATAATTATGTTATTGTTTGTTTTTATTGCGGGGATGTTAATCGGCATCATGGTTGTTTGAATTGATATTTCCAAATTGTGTTGGTGTTCTATAGTTAACATTGTTAACATTTATAGTTTAGAAGTCAGATGAAGTTCCAATTGGCTTGATTTTTGGTTGAACGTTTCATTCTGCAGGGGTTCCTGCATGCTGTCCAATTTGAAAGTCTTCAATACCAAACCCATCTTTCATTTATAAGAAGACATGTCTCTGTCTCTCACAACACCAATCTTTTTTTTTCTCATATACCTCTTTTTTTATATGTTTTACAGAAATGTATAAAAATATAAGACAGATAAGCTGCAAGTTGAGATTGTCCCTTGTCTGTCCAAATTTTATTATTGATTAATTTTAATCATATGTTTCTTTTTCATGACTTCATAACCCGCTATAAGGTTTTTATATTTGGCTAACATGAATCTTCAAAATTATTTAATAATATTTTCTTCAATTATATTAAAGAATAATTATATTTAATAGTAATAATAATAACATTTAATAAACAATCTCAATTGAATATAGAAAGTCGATAAAATATTTATTTTTACTAATTTGATTTTTACCTACAATTGGAGACTGTAGGTAGAATTTCATGACTTTTACCTATACCCAAAATAAATTGTAGGTAGTGCTAATAATGATAAACAAATACAACAAGAGGTAAAGGTCTGACTATAGGTAAAACTTGGATTGACTAATTAAGAACCGTGACAATACATTTCCTTAAAATTAACAAAGAAAGTGTCCATAAATAATGTCAAATATGTTTTTTATCTATGAATATGTTTTCATCTATGAATTATTAACTTTTAGTGACAGATTTTGTCCGTCACTAAAAGATATTTTTTCTTATAATGATATAGATATATACAATATAAGCTTATAATAAACTTTAAATAATATTAGATTTATCAATTTCATTATTTATTATTGGATTAAATATGATTTGGTCCTCCAAATTTTTATCCATATTTGTTTAGTCCTTTAATAATAATTTCATTGCATTTTATTCTTCAATTTTTTTTCCTTTTTATGTTATTTATTTAACTCTATTAATTTTTTTAGTTTCAAATTTACAGTGGTAGTTGTTCCAATGTTAACATTTTCATTTCTAACATCAGCAATCAGTGTGCCCTTCAAGAATAGAAAAAACAATACAATTTTATTATTTCCAAACAAGTACATATATATAATTAAACTCATTACTTTTGATGTTGGTGGGTTTTCAGGAAAGGTTCCTTGAGTATAGAATGCTTGTTTATGTAATACTTGATTAATAGTAGAAAACTCTGAAGCCCAACTTGGAGATTGAATATACGTCATAGTTAAAGTGACTGAACTGGTATAAAATTGGTTTAAAACATTAATAGGTTCCTGAATTTTTTAGGTTTTTTTTCATTAAGTCTCTAAACTAAAAAAAATAAATAATTAAGTCAAAGTATTGAGTGAAGACCCTACAGAGGCTGAGAATACTAGTTGTGTAACCTATAGAGTGAGAATATTGTCCTAAAGAAGAAAGACTACTCAATGCAAATCTATAGAGGTGAAAATACTTAAAAGGGGACTTGTAGATGTGAAACTATTGACTTGAAGATGTAAAAATACTTGGTGCAGTCTTGCCGAGGTGAGAATATTGAGTTGAGAAGCAACTTGGAAAGGCTAAGAAATAGTATTCTAAAAGCATGAAGAGTCTTAAGGAGAAAGAATACCCTTTTTAAAAAATCTATAAAAAAAGAAAGTATTTAATAAGATTTGATACTAAGGATTAGAAAAGAAAAAAAGCTTTCATGATACGTTTGATTTAATATCTTAGTTAATTAATTTTAAACAAAAGAAGGTTTCTTGGTAGAACTCACGTTTGGATACTAATTTTTGTGTTACAGAATATAGCTATTCAATTGAGTGAAAGAGTTAGAAATTACACAAATTTATAAAGATTTGAAGACTTTACACTTGATCACAATCATGATACATTTACCACGACTGTGGTAATTATTAACACGACCATAGAGAGATGACAATAACCATCCCAAAATAGGGTCAAGGATCAGATGACAGTTGTGGTCAAGTCATAAGGGTCATGGTCAACAAAGAGGGTCATAATTAATGTGTAATGACCCAGAGCTTCATGGTCACTTTTGATCACGACCGTGATGAATTTACTACGACCGTAGTGCGCCTTTTTGTACAAATATATTTAAGAAGCTATATATAGGTCTCTAGGCTTTGTAAAAATAATCTTCAATTTTATTCTTATCTTTTTATGAATTTGAGATAACCTTAAGGACTTTTGAGAGTTGAAGAACATAGACAACACCAGTAGAATGACTCGTGATCATTGTTCTTGTCTATTGGTATGTCTATGTTTATTTTATCTAGGATTGCTAATGTTGCTTTGATCATAAGCGGCTAGTCCCTCTAGTCTGGGGGTTATGATGTAACTACCCAAATGTACCATTCTCCTTATTCTTAATGAAATTCTTCATTGTTTTATGTTAGTTAATTTTCTTCCTCGTTTTTACTGTTTATTTGGAATCGACCATTCTGGTACTTAATCAATTTCATAATAGTGATCATTTGCACATAATTGGCAAATCTAGGTAGAGAATGTTTTATGCCAAATTGCATGATCAAACTGTTTGGATAATCTCCTATAAATTAGTTAATCTTTAATTAATCATCCCTAGATTTAATTTTATCCTTTGAATTAAATTGATATATCCATGATCATTGAGGTATTGATTTAAGGCAAATAGCATCTTCTGACCTTGATTATAGACTTTAGTTGATTTTGGGAATCAATAATTAACGGGGGGAAACTTCATTAGGAATAGGATTGGAAAAAAATTGGTACTAGTGAATCATAATCCTTGATCATTCTTATCATAACTTAAAACCTCTCTTTACATTCAATTATTTGCTTTCTTATAAAAACCAAAACCATAAAAACATTTAAACTCTTTTTTTTAATCATCTCAACTGTTTAATAAACTTGACTAATTGAGTAAATATACATCTAATAGTGCAATTGTTGTTTTCAGAGTGGGTTGGGTACTTCATATTAGTGTTTTTTTACCTTTCTTCATGCTTCTTAATTAAGTTGTCTTATAATAATATTTTCAAAGCAAATCATTAGTAATCTTAAGTCTAAAAGATATACAACTTGCTTTTAATATTTTGTTTTCATTAAAACATTTCTTCAACCGTGGTTTTGCTTCAACATTAATTTGCTACACAATATATTCCCTAGCACTTTATGGCTTTAGTGATAGTGAAAAAGAAAGGGTCAATGGTTCAAATATCTAGACACTTTTACCTATTTTTTTTTAAAAAATTTGAGGGACAATTTTTTTTAAATGATCAAAATGAGTAAATTTTAAAAAATTTAAAAATATAGGTAAGTCTTATTTTGAAACATAACTTGTTATAGGTAAGTTGTATTTAAAAAAATTTAAATGAAAGACATTGTGTTTAGAAACATAATTTATCTATTTATGTAATTTTTAAAATTTAGATCTCATTTGTAAAAATTATGTTACACTTGTTCGGAAGAACACACTTCTCTTCAACGAACAGGGAGTCACCACAGACTCAACCCTCTAACAATCAAAACAGAATAATGCGGAAACGTGAACGATCAAACACGAGAAAGAACAGGAGACAAATAACACAATCAATGATATAACTTTAAGTGGGAGAAAACCTTCTTTAACACGAAGAGGAAAAACCCACAGGACCTTGTCCAGAAACGATCCACTATTATCAATAATGGTTACAAACTTTCTCAACAGCCTTTCCCTGGAGATACACAACCTCAACAACAAGGTGGAACAACTCTCTACAAGGGTTGGTCACTCAACCTCTGGGAGACACTCACAGACGAAGCTTTCTCTTCTCTGGCTCAAACGAGAATTCTCTCCTTCCTTTGGAATTCTGAATTCTACGACCTCCATCTATAAATGTTATATATATAGAGAGGAAATAGGTTTAGGGATTTCAACACCCTAAACTGCAAGTGGACCAGGATCAGCCCCTCGGAAATTGGGCTCAAGTCAACAAATCCCTTTTCAACACATTGGGATTTGGGTCAAGCATTAAAACGGAAATATCCAACAAATCTCCCCATTTCATTTTCAATGCAACATAACGGCAACCCGGAATCCTTTCCGGTCTTCCACTAAAGCCGGGGTCTTCACATCACAAGCCGGTCTTCCCTTTTCGACTTCAATGTACCGAAATCATCAGCCCGACTCCTTCACAACAATCTTCAAATTTCATTGCTTGAACCGGCTTCGTCATCATGTCAGACCAATTCCACTGCATCCTGTATCCAGTGATACCTCACATTAATGTGCTTAGTGCGGGAGTGATACGTCGAGTTCCTCGCAAGATGAATTGCACTCTAACTATCACACTTTAGCTCATACACATCTTGGTCATGGCTGAGTTCCTGGAGAAATTTCTTCATCCACAACAACTCTTTGCACGCTTCCGTTATGGCAATATACTCGGCCTCCGTAGTTGAAAGTGCCACACACTTCTGCAGTCTCGACTGCCACGAGATTGCCCCTCCAGCAAACGTCATCAGATATCCTGTCGTCAATTTTCTCGAGTCGGAATCTCCCCCTAAATCAGCATCCGAGTAGCCTTGCAATCCGACCTCATCTTCTACAAAACAAAGACATAACTTGGTCGTACCCCGGAGGTACCAGAAAATCCAGCCCATACACATCTTGGTCATGGCCGAGTTCCTAGAGAAATTTCTTCATCCACAAAAACTCTTTGCACGCTTCCATTGTGGCAATATACTCGGCCTCCGTGGTTGAAATTGCCACACACTTCTGCAGTCTCGACTGCCACGAGATTGCCCCTCTAGCAAACGTCATCAAATATCCCGTCGTCGACTTTCTCAAGTCAGAATCTCCCCCTAAATCAGCATCGGAGTAGCCTTGCAACCCGACCTCATTTTCTCCAAAATAAAGACATATCTTGGTCGTACCCCGGAGGTACTTGAAGATCCACTTCACTGCTTCCCAGTGCTTTCTACCAGGATTCGAAAGATACCGGCTCACCACTCCAACTGCATACGCCAGGTTGGGTCTAGTGCAAACCATTGCATACATCAAACTTCCGACTGCAGATTGGTACGGGATCTTCTTCATCTCCTCTTTGTCTTAATCTGATCTCGAACATTGCCTCTCATTTAGCTTCAAATGTCCGGCTAGGAGGGTGCTTACTATTCTGGCTTTGTCCATGTTGAATCTCTTCAAGATCTTCTCAACATATTTCTATTGATATAGCCACAGTAGCTTCTTTTTTATATCCCGGATAATCTTCATTCCGAGAATCTGCTTTGCTGGACCAAGGTCATTCATCGCGAAGGACGAGTTCAACACCTTCTTCAAGGCGGCAATCTTCACTTTGTCTTGCCTATTATCAGCATGTCATCCACATACAACAGCAAGATCAAGAAATCACCAGTCTCATACCTCTTCACAAATACACAGTGGTCAGCATCCGTCTTCATGAACTTATGGTCTATCATGAAGGAATCAAACTTCCTGTACCACTGCCGAGGTGCTTGCTTCAAGCCATAGAGACTCTTCTTCAATCGGCATACCATGCCTTCACATCCCGGAGCTTCAAACCCTTCTGGTTGCTCCATGAAAATCTCTTCCTCCAACTCACTGTAAAGAAATGTCATTTTCACATCCATCTATTTTACCTCCAGGTCCATTGTAGCTGCCATGGCTAACACAGTCTGGACCGAGGTCATCTCCACAACAGGAGAGAAAATATCATCAAAGTCAATCCCCTTCTTCTAATTGCAGCCTTTCACTACAATCCAGCTTTGTATCTCGGCTTCTTGTCTTTCTCCTCCTATTTGATCTTATACACCCACTTATTTTTCAGAGCTCGCCTTCCTCTAGGTAGCTCAGTCAGCTCATAAGTCTGATTCTCATGCAAGGATCTCATCTCATCTTGCATAGCCTTCTCCCATTCATTACTCTTTGCGCTCTCCATCGCCTCATCATAACTCTGAGGTTCATCATCTTCAACAATTATGGTATATTCATCAGGTGGATACCTTGTAGAAGGTATTCTTTCTCTAGTGAGTATCTCTGCTGTTCTTCTTCAGCCACTTCAGAACCCCGATTATTCATTCTCAACCCAGATCTTGGTATCATTAGCTTCTTGCTGGTCATCATCTTCAATATCGCCTCCAGCGGTTTCTCCCCTGGTTTCTCCCACTGCTTCAGCATGACACAAGGGACGGGTTCTTCACTTCGGACAGTAACCTGGACTTGGGGCTTCAAGATGTCATGGATGGTCTCATCCTCATGGAAGACTACATCTCGGCTTCTCACAATCCTCTTATTGATTGGATCCCACAATCTGAAACCAAACTTGGTTTTCGGCGAACTGAGATATATGCACTCCTTCGTCTTAGCATTCAACTTCGCTTTTTCATCTTTAGAGACATGCACGAAGGCTCGGCATCCAAACACCCTCAGGTGATCACAGGTCACTTTCTGACCCGTCCAGACTTCTTCTGGAATCTCTCCTTCCAGTGATCGTGATGGTGAGAGATTTATCAAATCAACCGTTGTTCTAACTGCCTCTCCCCAATATGCTTTCGACAACCCAACGTTGGATAGCATACATCGGACCTTCTCCTCAATAGTCCGGTTCACCCCCTCAGCGAGTCCATTCAGCTGAGGAGTCTTGGGGGGCGTCCTCTCAAATCGGATCTCGGCTTCTCTGCAGTAAGCTTCAAAGGGACCACGATACTCTCCACCATTATCAGATCTAACCACCTTCAACCTCTTGTCAGTCTCCCTTTCCACCATGGCATGAAATTCCTTATATGATTGGAGAACCTGGTCCTTGGTTTTCAACAGGTAAACCCATGCCTTGCGGGAATGGTTATTAATAAAAGAGACAAAGTATTGTGCTCCTCCAAGCGATCTCTCCGACATGGATCAAACGTCAATATGGACAAGGTCAAGTATGTACCTCTGTCTCCTGGGTTGGTCCGGTCTCACAAACGAAACCCGGTGCTGCTTTCCAACTAGGCAGTGCAAGCAACTCTCCAGCACTTGACCCTTCAACCTGGTCAATAGCTCTTTCTTCTCTAAAATCTGAAGCCCTTTCTCACTCATGTGGCCAAGACGTTTGTGCCACAGCTCCAGGCTTGATCCATCAAATGGCTTCACTGCTAGTTATCCTCCCTTGCATCACATACAAGGAGCCTTCCTTCTTTCCTCTGGCCATCACCAAGTTTCTTTTGGCCAGCTTCCATCTACAACCTTCAAAGTTGTTTACTAATCCGGCATCATCAAGTTTTTCCATCGAGATTAGATTCAAACACATGTCAAGTACATGCCTCACATCTTTCAACACAAGTCGGCTCCCTACGTCCGAGGTTATGGTTACATCACCGACACCAACAATCTTGCTGGTGACCTAATTTCCCATCTTCACAACTCCAAAATCTCCACTCCTGTAGGAGGAGAAAAACCTTCTGTGAGGGGTCACATGGAAAGAAGCACCTGAATCAACTATCCAGGCACAATCATCGAAGGCTACATTCAAAAAATCATCTCCGAGAAGAAATATCTCGGCTCCAGCACTGGCAACAACCACCGTGGTGCTCTTCACCTCTTTCTTCTTTTGTATGCTCTGGTCTGACTTCACAGAGCCATTCTGCTCATCTCTCTGCAGAGTCCAGCAGTCAGTCTTCTTGTGTTCGGGCTTCCCGCAGTAGAAACACTTCATTTCACTCTTCGGTCTTAACCGGTCTCAGGACCTATCCTGTCTCTCACAACCCCGATTCTTACCTTGAACCCGGAAATCAGACTTACTCCTACTCTCAGCAACGTTGGCATCAAACATGCTGGTTACACCCCGTTCTCTTCTCCTGGCTTCTTCATTCAGGAGGCTGTTAGTCACAACATCCATCTTCAGTTTCCCTTCTAGAATCGAATTACTCAATGTCACCACTAGAGTATCCCAACTCTTCGACAATGAACTTAGCAACAACAGAGCCTGAATCTCGTTGTCAATGCTCATCTCGGCCTTGGACAACTGGTTCACAATACCTTTGTATGTGTTGAGGTGTTCAATCATGCTCATCCCATCTTTGTACTCCAGCTTCACAAGCTGGCGGACGAGATGTGCCTTGTTCCTAGGAGTCTTCTTCTGAATCATGGACTCCAGCTTGTTCCACAATTCTTACGGCTCAGGATCTCCCACTCCTTGTTGGTCTTCCCTGCCGGTCTCTCATCAAGGATAATAGGCTCATGCAAATCCTTGCAATACAGATGATCTTCCATCATCGGCCTCCAGTAGATAAAGTTATCTGCAGTCAACTTAAACATATCCCCGTCATGAGTTATACTACCACTGGTCTCCATCCCGTCTCTTTCTCCTTCAGAACCCTTCAGCACGGGCTCTGATACCACTTTTGTTGGGAAGAACACACCTTCTCTCCAATGAACAGGGAGTCACCACGAACTCAACCCTCTAACAATCAAAACAGAATAATGCGGAAACATGAACGATCAAACGCAAGAAAGAACAAGAGAGAAAAACACAATCAAAGATATAACTTTACGTGGGAGAAAATCTTTTTCAACACGAAGAGGAAAAACCCATGGACCTTGTCCAGAAATAATCCACTATTATCAATAATAATTACAAACTTTCTCAACAGCCTTTCGCTAGAGACACTCAACCGCACCAACAATGGTGGAATAGCTCTCTACAAGGGTTGGTCACTCAACCTCTCGGAGACATTCACAGACGAAGCTCTCTTTTCTCTGCGCTCAAACGAGAATTCTCTCCTTCCTTTGGAATTCTGAATTCTACGGCCTCTATCTATAAATGTTATATTTATAGAGAGAAAATAGGTTTAGGGATTTCAGCACCCTGAACTGCAAGTGGGCCGGGGTCAGCCCTCAGGAATTGGGCCCAAGTTAACATATCCATTTTCAACACATTGGGATTTGGGCCAAGTATTTAAAACAGAAATATCCAACAACACTTTAAGGATAAAATGCATGAAATTTTAAAAGTAAGGCCAAAAAGTTAACAAAGTCTGTGCCAAACAATATGGAAACAATTTATTACATTATATACGTTTAGGGAAAAATGCGTCAGAAAAAAAAAATAGGAGCATATTTTATGAAATTTTGAAAGTTAAGGAGAAAAAATGTAATTGAGATTTTTTTAATTTTAGAGACTAATTTCACTTATTATTATAATTTCAAGGACTAAGTTAATTTATAATTTACAATTCTTTTGTCATTTATTTATTTTGGGACCAATTTGGTCGTGTATTAAAATTTTAAGAACTAAATTGATTATTACTTTCTTTCTCTCTCCCTCTCACTTACTCTATCTCTATGGCTGTCTCTATTTGCACATACACAACTTTAGGTATCTACTAGTTTAGTGTCTCATACCTTATACGGACATTTAAATCATATTTTATAATTTATAGGAGTAGATTTTTATATTATTTTTAATTTATAATATATTATTAATTATTTAGTTTAAATTTAATAAACGTATTGTAATAAATATGTTAATAAATATTTAAATATATTTTTATATACACATATTGCTTTGGAAAAATGTTATTATTGGAAGTGTTGTCTTAGATAAAATCTTCATTCACTTTGGTGATATCTTGCATATTTCTTTTTTACTTTCTTTTAAAAAAATTTAATTTAATTCATTTTTTATATTTTTTTGTGTGATTTGAACGCTTGACTTGAGATAACAAAAACTGAGTGAAATTGTTAAATCAAAATATAATTTTTTTTATTTAATTTACATTTTTAAGATTTAAACATCATCTAAAAATACTTTAGTTGTAAAAAAATGTTACTAAAAAATGTCATCTAATTTTGGTTGAAATTAAAAGAAAAAATAAATTAGATGACATTAATATATTAAGTCGTTTACATACATAAATTTTGTTTACTTTTATTATGGTTAACTCTATTTTAAATTAAATTAGTTCCAAAAATAACTTATTTATTAAATATTTTTTGTGAATAAATGTCATAAAAAATGAAACTTTATTGAAATAAGTAAATAAATATATTTTTTCATGATTAAATTTCAATCAAATATTCATGGACTAGAGGGATATATTATCATCAATGATAAAATCTTGTATAATTTTTATTTGCAAGGTCTAAATTTTAGTATGATAAAAAAATGTTATTAAATAATTTTGTATAATTATTTTATATTGATTCATTAAATATTTTTCGTGAATAAATGTCACAAGAAATGAAACTTTATTAAAATAAATAAATAAATATTTTTCGGTGATTAAATTTCAATCAAATATTCATGGACTAGAGGGATATATTTTAACCAATGATAAAATCTTTATAATTTTCATTTGGAAGGTCTAAATTTTAGTATATTAAAAAATATTATTAAATAATTTTATATAATTATTTTATAATAATCATTATAAAGGATATAATAATTTGTCATATTATTGTTGAATTAAAATATACATAAAATAAAACTTATATGTTAATATAAAATAAAAATTAAATTCATATAATAGTTAGGGCAAAAATTTAGTTGAAAAGTATTT
>PYAF01000543.1:2401134-2414981 GCA_007407185.1 Glycine tomentella
ATTTGGTTAGAAAATTATTGCTGATTCATTTAGTTTAATTTGTTAAAATGTATAAGCCAAAGGAAGTAAAAAAAATGTTTAAATTTTAAGGCATATGTTTTTAAAAAAAGTTAAAAAAATATGTTTTAAATAGTTTTGATCAAATTCAACCTTTTAAAATGATATTTCATTTCAATATGGTTATGCAACAGTTAATAAAAAGTTACCTTAATAATATTTTAAAATTGCATCTTATATTATTTAACAATACTGACTAAATTACATTTTAATTCCTGTATAATATTTGATTTGTAATTTTGGCATCCTTATTTTTAATTTTTCAATTTTTAAAATGATGCAATTTTATCTCATTCGTTATCTCAATCATAATTCACACTTTCTTACCCAACAAGTTGGCATAGTGGTTGGACACTAATACTCACACATTATGGAAATGACCTATTGATCATAAAAATCCATGTTCAATAACCTAAACCTTTGATTAGTGCAAAATCACATTAAATGTTATAGGATGATCAAAATTATTGAAAATTACAAAGTTATATTCAATAAAAGTTCATCAAATGAAAAGTAGGACCTTTAATTTTTTTAATTTTTTAATATATTTCAATCAATATTTCCTTCGATTTTATTTATAAAAAATTAAAAAAATATGTTATCATTTGTTTCTTTTTATAAAAAAGACAAAGAAAGTCATAAATAATATATGAACAGACAATAAATTTTTAATTGCGCACACAAATAAACACAGTGCAATATTTATTCATTGGATGAATGATCACAATGCAACACAGGTACTAATTAAGTTGAGATAACCAATAGCTATAAAGCTAATAGGTTCAGAATTATTCTAATTATCCTCTAATACAATTATTAATTTTGTTCTATTCCTACAATCAGTATGTAATTCCATTAATTTATATCATTCCCAATTCCCGACACTATTAGATAAACGAATATTAGTTAGGGATCCAAGCTAGGGATCTTCACGGGTATAGGTCATTTACAAACTCGAATTGATCAAAATTGATCCAAACAATTTGAGTTGAGTCATTTATGTATTTGAGTCAAAATCAAATCGAATCAATCAAAACCATTTATGTACAGGTTGGATCACAGGTTTAGATCTATAGATCTGATCAAAATCGAACTGAACCAATCAAAACCAATCAAAATTTTTAGAGTTGTTTGGTTTAAATAATGCTAATATTGAGACTTCAAGTGTTGGAACTTCAAATGTTTATAATATTAATTAATCATATTATGTTCATTTGTTTCAACAAATCTAGTTGTATCAAAACTTATTGCAAGAAATTAGTTTGTCAGACATAGTTGTGATTCAGATTATTATAATAAATATCGTTTAAGAATTTTTTGTGTTAATTTGTATTAGTCTATTTTAGAATGTTGGATATTTGTTGAACCCTTGATGCATAAAAAGATTTATAAAGTTTTGATAATAACAAACAATGAATGTCACATTATTAGATTAATTGCACTAATAATAATTATTTGATATTTTAAAGTTACTGATATTTTGGATTTGATATTTTGAAGTTATTGATATTTTGAAGTTATTGATATTTTGGATTTATGAAGATCAACATAATTGATAAGATTATTTGAAGAATCATGAAAATTGATATCATCCAAGATGACATGGAATTAAGAAGATTTGTTTCTATTTATTTTTTAGATTTTATGTAAGGAGATTAGAAGATTGATCTTGTCAAGATATTTATCTTTAAGATTGTATTCAAAGATAGGATAAAATATTTTTAATATTACATTAAAAAAAATATAATAGAATATCTTTAAGATTGCATTGCATATAAGATAAAATATCTTTGAGATAAGATAGAATATCTTTTAGGATTTCATTGGATAAAATCATATCTTTAAATTAGTATAAATAGAAACATACTCTTGTGTTTATAGCATGCATTCCATTCCAAATAATATTAGAGCTGTAGAGAGTTTATGTTTGCATCATTGAGAGAGTTGTTGTGAGATCATATAGAAGTGTTTGGTAACTCTGATTCTTCAACTCTTCATCAGGATTTAGAGGTACCTATTTGCTTAAGGAATAGAAGCGTAAATGTAACCATTTTATTGTATTCTTCTTCTTGACTTTGGAAGAGGTCGCAACTGGGAAACTAGGATACCAGTTCTGTCTCTGTTCTTGGTGAATTGAGACGTGTGACTTTTGGCTGAGAAACTAGGATACCAGTCTGTCTCTATTCTTGGTGAATTGAGACGAGAACTTTCTGCTGGAAAACAAGGATACCAGCTGGGATAATTGTTGTGTAAGAATAGACTAGGAAACTAGGATACTAGAAACTCTTATACACAAAATTATCATAGTGGAGTTGTCCATTGGATTGATTATCCAATTTAGACGTCGTGGTTTTTACCCAATTGGGTTTTCCACGTTAAAATTGATTGTGTTCTCTTTATCTCTTATCTCCATATTATTGCTTTGAGTTTGATTTTAAGTTGTGAATTATTTTATAAAACTCAATTCACCCCCCCTCTTGAGTTCAGCTGGGACCAACAATTGGTGCTAGAGCTGTGTTCTCTTTATTTTGCAGGTAACTCCTGAAGAGTAGATCTTAAGATGAACTCAATGGAGACAATAAGAAAACACTACTCTACCCAAAGGCCGCCACTATTCGAGGGAAAATAATATAATTACTGGAAGAACAGAATGGAGATTTTCATTCAAGCAGAGAACTATCAAGTCTGGAAGGTGATTGAAAGAGGAGACTTTCATAGAATATTATGTTGATGGTATTAAGTGAATCAATTTTACTACTCTTAGACATTTGATAATATTGTGTTAAGATAAATAGTTATTTTCATTCCTGAATGAGTATAGTACTGACAAATTCGTCCCCGAAAGATGAAAATTTAAATTTCAATCCTCGAAAGTGAAAAAAATGCGAAAAATTCATTCATTTGTTACCATTATGAAAGAGCTTACATGAAACAGAGGAACGAAAATGTCACAAAAATGGTTGTCAACATGACTATTGAATAAATTTGACCAAAATTTTAGTAAGTTTCCATTGGACCAAAATGTCAGTAAGTTTTCATTGGACTAATTCAGACCCCAAATTCATTTCGTTTAAGGATAAAATATAATTTAATCTTCGTCTTTTCCTTTTATTCTAACCTGTAAAATATAATTTAATTCTTCCATTGGACCAACTCACTTGATTTTGTTCTAACCTGTAATTTAACACCAACACACTTGATTTTGTTCTAACCTGTAATTAAAAAAATTTCTTTTAAAAAATGATTTTACCAGCTCAAAGGACACTAACCAATTAAGCGCATAGCTGACGTTGTTAAGTGTCAACTTCTCTCTCAAACAAGACTCATTATAACACATAAGGATTTTCAAAACTAACTAAACAAAAGGGACACTAAAATTTGAATTTTTATCTTTCGGGGACGAATTTGTCAGGTCTTTACACATTCAGGGACAAAAATGGTTATTTATCCTATTGTATTAATTTATTAAATATTTGAATGAATTATGATATAAAATAGTAATTCTAAGAAGAAAAAAAAGATAAAATTTAAATGGGTAACACGTTGTTGGCTGAATCGAACAAATGGGTTGTGTTGAGTTTTAAAAAAATTATGAAAATCGAATCGAACCGAACAAAACCGATCAAATTTGATTGGATTTGATTCTAAATTTGACAAAAATTGATCTAAACCGACTCACGAACACCCCTAATCCAAGTAGTAATCAAATAAAAAAAATCTGTCACAAAAGTAGTTAGTGACAGAATTTGTGATGAACAAAATTTCCTCACGAATTTGGTATCACAAACACTTTAGTGAGTTTTTTTACCCCATCACAAACAATAACTAAATTTACTCTATCACATTCAGCGATAGGATAGACTAGGGGTGTGGGGCAATTGCCCACCACAAGTATTTTTTTAATTACTCATACTTCATAAAAAAATCCCCACAAAAATAGATATTATTTTCATAAGATAATTTTTTGAAAAAAAAATGAGAATAAATTTTGTTATTAATATTTATCATTTTATCCTTCTAAAATTTTATAATATTTTTCTTCTATGAAAATATCATAAACTATTTTTTTTTGTCTCACTAAAAAAAAAAATCCGCAACCACTGATCACATCATTTAAAAAATCTCTCACAACTTATTAAAATAAGTGAATAAATTTTATATGCTTTTGCTAGATGTGACTTAAAAAAACCTTACAAAATGTGAAGGATTTTGTCCATCACATAACATATAGCGAGAAATTATAAGTTTCACACAACCTACACTATTCGTGACGGGCACGTACATCATCCCTTACAAATTGTGAAATTTGTTTGTTTTTTTTTTATTTTTAATTTTTATAGATAGCAAAAGATTATAGGTTGGTCACACCAAATCCTCCCCTATTTGTGGTGCCCGTACTATCCCTCGCACGTTGTGATAAATGAATTTATTTCCTTGCAAATTAAGTAGTAAGTTTTTTCTTTGATTATTTTGTACAATAACAATATAATGAGTATCAAATCTAAGTTCACATTCGTCTATCCCAACTCTCACCATTAGCACTAGAATTAATCCTAAGTGTACCATAAAGTGATAGTAAGTGGTCATTTTTTCTATGCAAATATCTAAATAACTAAAATAAATTAAAATAAATAAACAAGTTAAATAGCATTCAAATTTTTGTGGAATATTAAAAGTCACTAAATAACTATTAAAATTTTAATAATTTCCAACAGTATATATATTGTCAATAAAAACCATTATAATTGAAAAATAAATAGAAAATAGAACTATTAAATATTAGTTATTGTAAAATTAAACTTGTTAAATTTCAATGCAGTCTTTCTTGCTTGAAAATATATTTCTTCTGCTCTCAAATATAAAATAGAATATTATCCTTGTGTTGATTTTAAATTTAAATAAATCTCAACTAATTTTATAGTATTTAATGCTATTAATTCTAAAACACTCTTCATTTAATTGTGATTTTTGTTTCAATGATTCTTTTTTATTCATGATACAAAGTTTCAATGAAGGTTACCTAAGTTAAAAAAATTATTTTTTAACTAAAATTAGTACAATTAATTGTGATTAACTTTTTTTTTTCTCTTATCTTGAGATAGAAGGAAGTAGTACCTTTGACATTACATGTGGCGACTTGTAAAATCCATAAATTTGTTCTTTTTATTGGTGCTAGAAATAGTTAATGTCTGAATTAGCTGTTTTCTATTGTGTGACGATAAGTTTAGCCATTTTTTATTGGGGCGATTTAATTGAGGTTGGAGTTGGTCCGAAGAAAAGGTCCAATTTGAGGAAGATTGACTAAGAGGAAAAAATTGATTGTGAGAAATAGTTGGAAGCAATTTCCTAGGTTTGAGCACCCATGAAGCCATTGTCTTCTAAAAACATGGGGAAATGGGTAGTTACCATAGAGAAATTGCTTCTAGTTGACAACCTCTTTAAATATTTGAAATGGTAGTGTAACATGGGTCCCTCAACCAATCCAATGAAATCTATCCTTTTCAATTTTCATCCATTTATTTATACATTTATGTACACATGTTGCAGCTTTTCCTTTATCACTTTCTCTTACATTTTAGTTATTTTATACAATTACTTTACCACACATTTCTTAGGAGTAATGTAACATAGAAATCTTTGTTTGACGATTGTTGAAAATCTCTTTGGAGTGACTAGGAACTCAATTTAGAAACAAATTTTATTTCTCAAGTCAATCACTAAAAATGAATCCATAGATTGTGCAGGTATGAGACTGTACAATTGAGGATGACTTAAAAAAATTAATTGGTACTACTTTATGCATATATTTTTTCGTAGTATATCACTTAAGAACTTCATAGTTAAGCATGTTGGGCTTGGAACAATTTCGAGATGGGCGGCCTTCTGGGAAGTTGATAAACTATTTTTGAGTGATATTTTGAGTGAGTTTTTGTGTCATTTTCATGTATTTTCTTGGCAGAACTCATGTTTGGACACTAATTTGGTCTTGCGGAAGTATAACCGCTCAATGGATTGAAAGAGTCGGAAGGTGCATGTGTTTATGAAGATTTGAATAACTTTGTCACTTGATTACGGTCGTGGTACATTCAACACGACCTTGTAAGCAATACAACCATGGTAATATGATGACTCCCCTTCTGAACAATGTCAACCTTTCGACGATGGTCAGATGAATTCACCACGACTGTGGTCCGCACTATGATGAAAGTAGTCATTCCAAAATGTCCCACGCTTCAACGTCACAATTTTTGACTATGACCGTGGTGGATTTCAGCTCGGTTGTAGTGCACCTTTTTGGCTGATATCTTTAGGAAGCTATAAATAAGGATTATTTTTTGTATCTTTGGACACCTTTTATCATATTTTCAAATTAGAGAGCATTTTTGAGGGTTGTAAGCTGTAGACAACATTGCGAGGAAGGATCGTGATCATCGTTCTTCCCTTGTGGTATGTTTATGCTAATTTCTTATAGGCTTTCTAGTTTTCCATTGACCATGAGTGGCTAGTCACCCTAGTCCGAGGGTTATGATGTAACTGCCCAATTGTACCATTTCTTTGTTCTTAATGGAATTCTTCAGTAATTTATGTTAATTAAGTCTCTTCCTTATTCTTATTGTTTATTTGGGAACTCATCAATCCTATGCTTAATCGAATTTACTATGGTAATCATATGCATGTGTTGGGTAGACTTAGGTAGATAATGTTTTACACCAAATTGCATGTTCAAACTGTTTGGGTAATTTATGATAAATGAGTTAATCTTTAATTTATCATCCCTGGAATTGATTACATCCTTTGACTTAAATTGATATATCCATGATCATTGGGGTATTGATTAGGCAAAGAGCATCCTTCAACCTTGATGATAGGATTTGGTTGACTTTGGGAATTGATAATTAATTGTGGAAGAAATTTCATTAAAACTGGGATTGGGAAAATATTGGTACTAATTAATCATAATCCCTAGTTGCTTTTATTATCACTTAAATCTCTCTCCTGCAATAGTTTATTTGTTTTCTTTCAAAACCCAAAAACCACAAAAATAATTAAATCTTCTTTTGAATTATCTCGACAATTTAGTTTAATAATTTTGATTATTTAGGAAATACAATTGGTCTCTAGGTTAGATAACCAGACTTTTAGTCCACTGTTACTACTGCGTAGGGTACACTTGCCCTTGTGCAAACACTATTTTTACGTATCAAAAGTTTTTTAGAAAGTGTGTGAGTGAGGACGAAGCACATTGAAAAGTCTTATGTTTGTTTTCGAGGACATTCATTGATCCTAAAAGTAGTAGAAGCAAATTGTTGAGGTCTCATAAAGGATTATTTGTAGAGGGTTCTAATCGGTGGAGGGTTTTGACCAACAAGGAAGTTGAGTCAAGTGTCATTGTGTGAAATATTGTATAGTGTGTGTCGCCAAGAAGTCAACAATTAGAGACGTTACACTTGGGTGGGAGATGAAAGCCTAAAAAATGCTTTCCCTAGGTTGGTTATGAATTCAGAGCAAAAATGAGATGTTGTAGGGGCTATGAGAAGTTGGGATCAAGGGAGGTGGTCTTGGGAATTTAGGTGGAGGAGACCTTGGTTTGAATGGGAGAAGGAGTTGGTGGAGGAATTTTATATCTCTCTGGAGCGGATGAATTTGAGGTATCAAGTAGATGACACTTGGATTTGGTCGGAGGATGCCTCAGTCACGGTCAAGTCCACTTATTTAGCTCTTTACAAGCTAAATTTCGTGTCATTTGTGGAAGATATTTTTAAGTGTCTTTGGCAACTAAAAATTCCCCCCAAAGGTGGCTTCTAATTTGGCATATACTCCTTCATAGATTACTCACCAAGGCTAATCTAAATAGAAAAAATGTCCAATTTGAGAATGACAATTTATCATGTGTTTTATATCATGGTTTGTGGAAGATGCAAATCATTTGCTCTTTTCTAGTGGCTTGGCTCATGAGTTGTGGAAAAGTGATATAATCTTTTTGGTTTTTCTTCTGCACTTCGACACCATGCAAAAGTGAACTTCTTACAAAAAACCATATATTAGTAAAAAATTACGACCTTAACCTTGCATTTTGATGAGGCAATCTAATTGGGTAATGTAATTTTTTAAGGTATTATAATTACTGCTCACTAAAATGCTCTATTTGGATACTATAAGACTAGAATTTGAAGAATTCTTAACATTTCAATTCTTTGTAAAATTAATAATTTGAAATTCCACTAAAATAGGTGGAATTTGTGAAATTCCACGATCTCTGTCTTCACCTCTCCATCTTCGCTTGAACAAAATTATAACCCTCCACCGTTCATCTTACACTTGCTACTCTCCAGCGAACCTTTGTCTCTGGAGTTCCGATCTCTGGCGGTCATCTCCACATTCTCTTTTGGGGATCCAAATTGCTGACAAACAGTGTTGAACCAAACTACTGACAAAGAGAGTCAAAGATAAATATGTTTACGAAGAGAGTTAAAAATTACTGACAAACCAAACCGTTGGCCAAAGAACACCATGGAGGAGGTGTCATATGACTATTCATCATCTTTGATTGTTGAAAATGAGATGAAAAATTGTTGAGTTTTGAAAATCATGTGTGACAAAGAAAGAAAGTGAGGAGAGAGAAGACACTTTAAAAGAAAAAAATATAGTTATTTAGATTTAATTACTATGAAAATTCAAAAATTAATAATCCAACAAATTAATTTAAAATTGAATGACATTTAATGATATCAATTGAATTGCTGAGTATTTCAAATTCTATGATATTTTAAAATTATTCAACCAAACGCATGCTCAATGAATTTTTGTGAGAATTTGTCTCAATATAAACCATCAAATCTAATTTTATTCTTTAAATCTTTCATATGTATAATTATTTATCAAAATTTTATAATAATTAACACGCTATATTGTTTTCTCAATAATTAATATGATGATTAATTCATCGATACAAGGCACAAATATCAATATATTTTAAGCTATTTAAAATTAGAATAATTCTTTTACATAAGTAATAATTAGTTTTTTTTTTTTTTGTCAACACCCCCTTAATTTCCAATAGCAAATTTGATTGAAAATATTTGAGGGTGACAAATTAGCAAGCTAACATACTATAACCATCACGGCAACAAAGTTGAAAGGGCAAAATAGAACAAACTGGTAAAACCACGACCTACTACAATATGGCAAGGAGTACTATAAGCACAGATTGGTCAAACTGGTAACATTATGAGAGAGAGAATTGAATATATATATATATATATATATATATATATATAATAATAATAATAATAATAATAATAATAATAATAATAATAATAATAATAAAACTTATTAATACTGTATTTCTTCCTGACTCATATATAAACAAGAAAGAGTATTATATATTGAATTTAAATATAAATAAAATTAATTAATTTTATCTTATACAATATTATCATTTTTAAATATCATTATTTAATTTTAATTATATTTTTATAATTATTTTTTACTAATGATAATAAATTTTAATGAAGAACATTTTAAAATAATTTTATTTTTAGTTAAAATGAATAAAGTTAAATGATATTAACTAACTTTTTAATTAATGTAAAATTAATTATTTTTACTTAGAGTTCAGAGAGAATATTATTCAAATAAAATCTAATTTTATATATTTAATATTTTATTATAACAGGATGTGATATCATCGTGTACCAAGTGATATACACGATCCAAAGCTTATAAATGGAATTTAATTGAAGATGTTGACTTGCACGGTACTGCTTTCAACACACATTTCATTGCATTAAATGCGAGTTAGAACTATCGCAATTTTGGAGTACCTAACTATTAATTGCGATAGGGACCCAGTTTAATCCGAAGCTTAGATTTTACACCCAACCAATTGTGTGCCTTTGGATATGTCGTTCACTTGAAAATTCTTGGTCTGCTTGGGAAAACTGCATGAAGTAACTGGTCTGAACCCCCCAGATTAGGCCCACAAACGTTATGTGATGTACTGATGATGCAAACATCTAATCATCTAATCTAATTAAAATATATAAAAAATGTAGGCGTACTACTTACAAAGTATGTCCCTTATTTTAATTATTTATATATTTGTATATGACTTTTCTACCGAAATATATTTTATGCAGATTATTAATTGAGTTTAATACTTATATACTTTCAATAAAATAATTTTATATTATTATTTAATTAACTCTTTCTATGTGTGTTTGTATGTATGATATGTCTCAAGACAGAACAAAAGAGAAGGATCGATATCAGGTATTGTAAATTGATTGTAAAAAAAAAATATTTTTATGAGATGAATCTTTATGATTTAGTTATAAATTATTTTAATATAATTTTTAAAATAATTATCATAAAAATTAATAAAAATATTTTATATATGTAGGTCGTGATTGAATAATTCTAAAAATATTTTTTATACTTTCAATATATAACTTATTTTCTCCTAATAATTTAGTTTAGATGAAACTATATATTTTAAGTGTCTAAGGTGGACTAATTGACTATGATAGTGACATACTTCTTGTGAGCTGAAGTTTAAGCTATTTTAAATTTGGCTAACTCCACGGTTGAGAAATCATGAAATTAAGTAGGTATTTATAAAACACATTCAGATGCTTAAGTCAAAAGAAGTTCCATGAAAGTGATAATGTATATTAAATATTTATTTTCTCCTGTCTTGAATATATAAAAAATATAACCAAATTTTGATTACTAATTTCATCTTATTTAGTGATTTTATCTCTTAATATCATTCATTTAATTGAAGTTGTGTTTCCAATGAGTATTTTGCATTCTTAATATCAAATTCTAATAAATTGTAATTTAGGAAATATTTTTTAACTGAGATTAATGATGTTTAACTAACTTTCTTTTTATAATGAAAAAATGGAATATCTATTATAGTAATATTGGTAGTATATACATAGATGTCAAAGGTAGATTGGATTTTTTGCACGAGGCCCAAAGCCTCTCAACAATAATATCTTATTTTAATGTAACAATATTTTAATTTAACTTAGTCTTGACCTAATTCAGTGTTGACGAGTGTATATTAAGATTTTTGTTCTAAGTGTTAATTAACTTGATCAATACTTTTTAGGTTGGTTTAATGCTTGGGCATAGATAAGTCATTCTACAATCTAAATATAATTATACAACATAGAGAGGGACTTAATTTCAATTGCCACAAATCTGCACGTATGAAAGAAAGATCAGAAGGAACCCATAAATAATGCTTTCCTATAGGAGGGAAGTTCCATATGGCATTCTCCATCACATTCATCATAGTTATGTGGCATTTTGTCAAGCTTCTTGCGGATCTCAAAGTTAAGGAATCGCATAAGAAAATTGCTTAGGAGTCGCCATCGTCATAATGAAAACAAGATTGGTTCAACCAAAATAGGTATCCAACTCTTTATCGTTCATAATAATAACAATAATAATAGTAATAGTACGCGTTAAATTGATGACCCAAACTCATCATTGAATTGAAAGGTCTTCGTGTAGCAATAAATGCTCATCCTTTGGGAGGCATAGGGGACCATAGTGAATTTATGATTAGAGGTTGCTTATGGCTTACGTTGTTCTGAAGATTCTTTTTTAAAGTTTTGGGTTAATATATGTGACAAAGTTTTTTTAAGGAACAGCACGTGTGCTTTTTATTCAAGTCAAATATTTCGGGTTGTGTTGGTGCTCGTGCGGGTCAGTGATCACAATCTGCATGCAGCTACGGTATTCCATTGTGTGGGAATATTATTAATTACTCAAATGGAATAAAAATTAAAATTATTTTTTCAATTTTAAATGAATAAAAATGGTTACTCTAGTCGTTTACTTGCACTTGGTTGTCAAGGTTGGTCTAATATAGGCAAGGATAAAGTTCATATTGTGATTGGATTTTTTGACTAATATGAAGACTTTGTTGGTGTTAATAGCCAAACGCCAAACATACAATGTAACTGTAAGCACTTTTTAATTCTTGAGATTTGTATTAAATTTTATAAGTTCTGACATTCAATTCGCTTCAATTTTTTAAATGCATAAAAAATAAATATGCATAATTAGAGGGTAATTTTTTTAACTGTATATAAGATGTATATCAAAATTATATAAAGTATATTGTTTGTACGTACTTTAATTTGATTTAATGTCACTTTATTTTTTTAAAAATAATTTATTTAAATTTAACCTAGACTGTTTTTTGAAAAAAAATCAATAATTTTTTAATGTGTGATTCTAATCAATTACCATTCAATTAACATATCCAAGAAAAATCTATTGCTTAATAAGTTTGTGAGTTGTAATTTGTTATTAATTTTTTAAGTTTTAAATTATTGATATCTAAAAGTAATTTTGAAACATGCATAGTTGACAAATTACTGTGTCTCTTAAATATGTTGTTCAGGTTTTTATTCTTAATCGTTAGTAGGGAAAAAAATTTGTTGAAAATTATAAAAAATCCACTTTAAGAATCTCAATATTTTAAATAATTAGTCTTTAAGTACCGAGAGTCTATTATTAGTCCACACACAAAAAGTATTTGTTTTGAATACTAACTTATCCAAGTATAGGAATGAAAAACTGACCATACATGCATTTAAAAATATAAAATAGTAGTCAAATCAATACTGTACCTGTAAGGATTACTTTCCTTACTTATTTGGTACTTCTATATATGTACGTAGACAACTTACATGCATTTCAGATAACTTGAATATATGGTCTCCTGCAATATATTACGTTTACTTGACAAACTTATAAAATATAAATGTCATTATATATATATATATAATACTAATATATAATGATAAAAATTAGTATAAAATATTAATTAAAAGTATCATATAAAATTTAATTGAAAAAATATTTAAAAATAATTTATATTTTAATTATAAAATTTACCACTAGATTTATTTAACTTAATTAAAAAATATTTAACATTATTCCCAATTGTTTAAATAGGGTTATCCATAAATATTTCAAATATAGGTACGGGTATAAGTATTATTGTACCTAACCTTAAATGGGTACATAATATGTTTATTATGTTGTATATCTATTTCAAGTCATTTTTATAATTGGTTTTGGGACCGATTATGGATCATCTCGATCTAATCAAGTATGTAAAATTTGTTTAGGGAGACAATAAAACTATCTTTCTGTCTTTCTTCTAGTCTACAAGACTTGAATGTCAAAATAAATTATCAATCGAACCGATCAATATTAGACATCATTTCCTAATTTTGCTAATACCAACAAACACCTTTTCATAACACCTCTTGCACTTTACAGATAAATATTATGTTATATAGATATATGTGAAAAATTCAAAGTTACACATCACAGTTGATTTATAATAGAAAGCGTCCACAATCACAAATTAGTTTGATAACAGTATCATCGTAACAATAGGCATAAAGTACACATAAACTATAACAATAAGATTAAAAATAAGAGTTCAATCGTTGGTTATTAAAATGATTTTATACAAGTCATTTAATTATAAATCATAGTTTATATAATTTTAAAAATATCAACTATTCCCTCCGTCCCTAATTAATTATAAGATCATTCACATAAATTTATTTGATTCTTTTTATAGGATCGTTTTCTAATTTCTAGATGTATTAATTTTTTTTTTTTTTTACATATTCTTACTTTAGGATGTGTTTGAAAGCTTGCGCTCGACGTAGATGTAAAAATGGAAAAGGTCATCGAAATGAGAATAAAGGAAAATGCTTAAGTTTTTTTTTTTTTTTTTTTTACTAATG
>PYAF01000545.1:18787-56643 GCA_007407185.1 Glycine tomentella
AAACACAACTGAATTAGTAAAATTGAACATGTTCCTACTATGGTGAATACCAGAAGGAAGTCTCTTCTGGCTAATGCGGCGAGCCGTGAGAACTTGGTGGCGATCAAAGAGTTGGAAAATCCCAGTCATGCATCCTATCTGCTTCTGCAGATCTGGGTTGTCATCTGCTAAAGAATGTAGAAGCTTTGCTGCCATATCAATCTTTTTCTTCTTGAATCGAACTAGACCCTTCAACCACCACAATCAATTACACCCTCTTCATAAAAGCTGTATGATTTATTTATTACTCTTAAATCTAATCACACAACACTGCAAAGTGCAAACCCCTTTTGAGAAAGGATTATAATGATTGATGATGCTACTACAAATAGAACAACACAGAATCCAGAACTTCACAATCTCACAGGGACCATCACCATCCTAAAACAAAATCCATTGTGCTCAAAAGAGAAACTAAATGAACCTCAACCTCCTCTATTTTCCTTCACCTCAAACCTTAGTGCAGGCCTCAATTTATGCAGTACTAACCCTGATGATTATAAAAAAGAATGAAACAGTTTCAACAGTTCTGTAGTCTCAAATGGACGGAAGCATTCAGAAAGATTTATGCTTTCCAAGTTGCAAGCAAACACTTTCTGGTAAAATTACAGGAAAAAAAAAATACCCTCCAGCCAATTTCACCATATTCTACAGATTTGGGTCCTCACAATCATGAAAGGTGAAAACTTCATCACATAGAAACTTAAAGTCCCTTTTTTTTTTTTGGTTGTCACAGCTTCTTCCCCAACCTCCTCAGCACTTGCAAAAGCCAAGGAAAACTGCAAGGTAAAAAGGGAAGTCCCAGAAAGCCTAATAAATTTGTTTAGCTTCACAAATGAAACCAGATAACACCTTGTATGATAACACTAACAGCCACAAACAATGCAGATAGAGAGAGAGGGTAACCCAACACAACACCCTCTTACAGTGGACCCAAAATGAGCAGAGGAACAATGGCTTAAGACACCAAAAATGAAACTAGTACGAATGTGTCTGTCTCAATAGAAGGAAAGACAGAGATAAGAGAAAACTGAAAAAGGGTCATTTTCTTTTTCTTGGGGGTATCATAAGAAATTAGGAATGTGCAATAACAATCTGGTTGGAACTGCCACAGAGGTTTTGGTTTATTATTATTATTATTATTATTATTATTATTATTATTATTATTATTATTATTATTGTTTTTATTATTATTATTTTGTTTATTTTTTTTTTTAGCAAATTGTTAATTGTGTTAGTGGGGTGGAGCTGGAAGAGGGTAAGAAACGTTTTTGTGGGTCAGAATGTCACGTAGACTCTAATAGATCACAAGTCGATGATGATCCATGTGGGATGAAGATGTGTGGGTGTGGAGCTGTCTGCATGTGCATGTGATATTGTCAGGATAGACAGAGAGAGAGAGTGGGTAGAATGTGTGTAACAGAAGTATGTGACTTGAATAATGAATATAACTCTCCTAATAAAATATTTAGGATTTTTTTATTATTTTCTATTAGAATTTAATTTGAATATTCTTGAATGGTAAAAAAGAAAATGTACACTCTCATCTAAGTATACTTTCTAATGTAATTAATAGATGTAGGTAAGTTTATAATACATCCTGAATTTGTGAAGTATGAATTAAATTTGATTCCTATATAATATATTCTTGAAAAAGAAGAAAGAAATTTAATGTGTGATTAAATCTCTAATTAAGAATTGATCTTATAATAAATCTGTCAATTCAAAGAATTAAAGTTTTTAAAATATTTTGGAATTCAATAAAAAAACAAAAGGGCCTTATAATCTTGAATAATTGCTCATTTATTATTTTTAATTAACAATTAAATTGAGTCTGACATTTATAAATTATTTAAGTAGGTTTTACTTCATAGTTTATTTAAGTAGTGAAAAAAAGAAGTTAACCCTTAATCAAACAAAAAGGATGCTTCTTCTCACTCTCTCCTCTTATTACCAGCTGCAAAGTGCAAAGTCCAACCTTTCTTTTCCAAACAGTTGTCAGGTGCTGAATCACTTTTATACACTTCATCATATGTATCCTACGGCCTACGCTCCTCATGACTTACCCTGAAGTTTGAATTGTGAACTCTGAACTTAAGTTTTTTTTTTTTTTTTTTTTCAAGAAAATTTCTTTATTTCGTTATTTAAAATTCAGTACTATTTTTTTTTATTTGAGACCTTCCAATTCCATTGAATTCAGATTAATTCAATTTGACAAATAAATACTTTCAGAATTTGTATTTATAAAAGTCAACCTTTAAATTTTATTTAAAATAATAAATGTTGTTTTCTTGGTAATTAAACGGGGTAAAGCTGCCCAATTAAGCAAATATTTTTTAACATGTTTTTAAATTTATAAATTAGACAAAATTGAATTTATTTATTTGGTATGCCTTAAATTTTCTGGGAAATTCATGTCTTTATTTTTTACCCTTAAGAATATTCTCTAATTTTTACAACTTTATATTTCCAACCAAATCACACAGCTTTTTTTTTCATTGCACTTTGTAAAAAAAATTAAATGGTCTAAGGTTTACTCGTTGAATAACATCATAAAAATGATAAAATGATGATTTTTTTACAGGAAATGGTGAATGTGTTGTGTGGTCCTTTCTATTGATTTTATTTTTATTTTTATGGTGAATTTGGAATATCTAAATTAAAAGTCAAAATCTCACACAAAAAATAAGAAAGTCAAAATCTTAATCCATAGGAATTCATTTAATAGACTGATATATATATATATATATATATATATATATATATATATATAATACATGTACACATAAAGGCAACTTTGGTACATTAAAAATATAATAATTCCCATTATAGAGAGGGCTGCTTAGCAAGTAGCAAGAGCAAAATAGTCCATTTCTTAACCTAATACACGGTTTAATATATCTTAACAAGCTGAAAACAGTACTCGAGGTGGAAACATGCGTCATTGGAGGATGTGATATATTAGTGCCAAAACAATTTGTAGTGAGAAGAAATTCGTTCTTTAAAGATATGCCAACTATTTCCCATATAAGGTTAGAAGCTGGGTTTGTACAATGCGGAATACCAAAGAAGAAGGATTCCCCACGTCAAATTACATATTTTACAAACATCCACATCCAAATTTTTTTAAGAGTAAATTATATTCGGCACTTCATTTTTTTTTAAATTGTATTTGATATTTTCTTTTGGTACCCTTCAAAAAAAGTATTTTAATTATTTAGCTCATATTATATTTAGATCCCTTCTCTCTTAAACATCATTTAATAATTTAATAGATAGTAGATACATGTTGACCACATGACTTTAAATGAAAATTTATGTCTAAAACACTCTTATCTTTTTCCTCAAAATCACATCTCGAGTTTTATAAATTATGATCTTCTTCAACAACTCCTCTTCATTTATCACCACCACCTCCTCTCCTTCTCCTCCCTCTCCTATGGCATCATCATCTCTTCTTCTTCATCGTCATCGCTCACCAACATGATGTCTGGACGCACCCACTCTCGCCAGAACAACTCCCTCAGTCTCTCCTCTCCGGTCACTGACACCAAATTATTTGTCAGAATTTTTTCTTCTTGTTCTTCTTCTTCGAAGGGCAAGCCAAGGTTGCATAATCGGAGGATGATTCTATCAATGGCATTTTGCGATTTTCTGTCGAGAATAAGGTCATCGGTGGTGAGGGTTCGATGACCCTTTTAGGGGAGGGAGATTTGGTGAGCCAGTTGGCGATTTTTTGTGAACCCTAATTTCTTAAAGTAATTGGGAAGGGATAATTAAAAAAAATATAATTTTGGTTTTACAATTAAAATGCTATGATAATTTCATCTGTTCACATATTCAATTAATGTTAATTAACGATATTAACATAAGGGAGTAAAAATAATGTATAAAAATAAAAAATATTAGATGCAATTTAAAAAAAAATAAAAGATTTGAGTGTAATTTTTTTTATATATGATAAAAAGACAAATGTTTGTTAAAATTCTGACTGGAATTAGATTTTTTTAATTAAACAAAATTCCTAGCTTACATCATGCATGTTGTATCGTGATTCTCTCTCTCTGGATTTCTGTATTTTTTCCAATGCCAGCCTATACAATTTATTGTGTCGTTGATGAGTTTATTCATCATTAAAGACACGTCACCATACATGGAGGCCATTATTCTCGATACCCAAAAGTCCTAAAGCAGCTTCAGCTAACAACACCATGTATTTAATTCGACCACGATGTTGACCGTTGAATACGTATTTTCTTTTTTTTTAAAAAAAAATCATAAACATTATATATTCGAGATAATTAATCGTGTTTGAATCTCATACAAACTATTATGAATGAATCAATATTATATGATATAATTGATAAAATAATTTTTGTCTTTAAAACATTTGATCATGAATTCAATCCATAATTTGTTCATATATAAAATATATATTAAAATAAATTAACCTCTTAAATTTTAATGATTAACTTTATGATAGAAAGAAATACCATGATTCAGAAAAAATATTTATACTATTTTATATACCCTTTTATATTTAGCACCTATTTATTGTATAATTTTTTTATCATGACATTAATTTAGAACATTCATTAATGTTATTGATAATTAATCTTCATTGAAAAAATATGACTATAATTTTAGTGAAATTTTTTCTTTCAATTACGTTTTTTCATCTATGACATTTGAATCTAACCTAAAATTTTATTTACGGAGGACAAAGTTGAATTTTATTTGGACAAGCACATGTTGGGCTAAATATATGTATAATTAGCCTTAATTATACAATTAAAACGATATTAATGAAGATTATATTCAAATAAAATAATGTTAGTTATTCATGTATAATTGACTTGGCAGTTGGCACTTAGCTAGAAATGGTTCTTATTCCATTTCTGTTATCCCCTACTACGCGCCCATGCGTTATTATTTGCATTGTAGATTGGAACATTTGGAGGGGTACCCCATAGATTAAATGATGAAAAAGTCCGTTATTGAGGAAACTGGGAACTCCGTGTCAGATTCCTCGGGCACATGGCTCCCTACCAATCCCTAATGCATTCCAATTCTCCCTACAAGCTACTATGCACTAGCTAGTGTGCCTTTTCATCCTTAATTGTTTTTACTCTTTGAGTTTCTCTACAGAAAAGAATAATTAAAATGAATGGGTCCAATCAATCCTCACAAATGTCCAAAGGGGTCTTTTATTTTAACACGACTATTAGCTAGAAACATCTCTCATCATCACCAGTTTTTCTTGATGCTATGTATGTCACTATGTCTATGCATGAAACATGCATATAATTTAAGTTAATGAGAAATATGAGCCTCGTGTTTACTCTTACAGTTTTGCTAGTGAGAAATCGCTAATGAGCATTTTTAAATGTGTTTGAAGGGGAAATTTTAATTATGAAAATTAATTTTAAGTGAATTAATTTAAATATTGTATATCAACATGATTTATTTGAATATTTAGTTCAAAGAATTTTTAAATGGATGGAAATTTTGATTGGGGATTTTTATCAAACAAAATGAAGGAATTTAAAATAATGAATAAAATAAAAGAATTTCAAAATAATATAGTTTGAAATTTGCATACAATAGAAATAACGCAAGAAATTTAAACTGTTTTATTCAAATAAAATAAATATTTTAAAATAAAATAAATTTAATTGAAATAATTAAATTTCAATGCTTTTTAAATACTTTAAAATTTTGAAATCTCACCTAAGAGTATTGAACGCCGTGTGCGTATTAATTCTTAATGCTTTTAATTGATTTGGACTTTTGCTTTATTAGCATTTGTATTATTTTTAGAACTGTTCCAGAATTCATTTTATAAATTAATGGAGGGTGTGTTTCTGCGATGCAATTACAACAAAATAAAAATATACGTTACCATATAAAAAAGCTATTGTAGATATTAAATATATTAGATAGAAGAGTCCACCTACTAATCAACACTTAGGCTAACTTTTATGTTTTTTTACCAAACTTGAAAGCAAACTTGAATAGTCCTCGTTCACGTTAATTTGACTTGCGCCCAAAATATTGTATTATTTGGATGGATGAAAACTTATATATTTTTCCTCCGAAGTCTAATTTTGCCTTGGAGAACAAAATATGTTCACTATTTTTTTCTTCTAATTTACCAATTTATTAAATAATATATAATTAAGTAAAGGTTTAAATATCCTTATAATTTAGTATTTTTTTCATTTTCGTCCCTGAAAAAAAAATCCTTTTAGTCATTGTAATTTTTTTTATTTTTCATTCTTAAAACATTTTAGATAATATTTTTTTTATAGTTTAAAATATTTTTTTATTGTTCAAAATATTATCTAAAACTCTTTAAGAATGAAAAATAAAAAAAAAAAGATTTCACAAGAACTAAAATATAAAAAATATATTTATAAAGGCAAAAATAAAATAAAAACATTAAATTAAACCTTAAATAAAACATGTTAAATTCAATTTTAAATAAGTGGTCATAATAATAACAGTGTTTGTTGTTTTAATTTCCCCTCATCATTATTATTATTTTTCTTTTGTCAGGTGGATAAATACTTGATGAAGCTGACTGAATAATCCAGCTGTTTCTTGGAAGAAGATGGCCCGTGTTGGCATAATGAACTTGTGTATGCATACACATATACATCCATTTCAATTATTCGATTCTTTTTTCTGAAGATATATGATACATTATAACTATTGTATCCGCTTATCTGCTTGCAATTGAAAGTGATAGTGGTATATATGGGGACACAGAAGGTTCAAGCCTAGCTAGCAACATAGCCCCACACCACAAAGTTAAGGAACGATCACATGTGATGTGCCGGACTCTATCAGGCAGGACCAACTAACCTAACCCAATCATCACTAACCCATGCTCATAGTAACATTACCCCAAAACCCTCTTTGATTGGCACATTATGCCTTACCTTTTTGTAAGGAAGCATCCCCCACATATAATCATTATGTGTGTAGACTATTAGATTCACCTCAATCAGTATGAGAATTATACAAAAAGGTGGGGATCTAATCCCCTGTAAGTACCCTTTAAATAAAACTTAAATATACTTCTTTTTTTATTTGCTGTCTTTGCATAAAAAGGTTATTATACGTTATGCATTCAAAATAAAACCTAGAAGTGTGAACCTCAAGAGGAGAGAGTAGCTTCCCCTAAACATAATATTCATTGTGTAATTAACTAAGAATCAAGATTTTCATCTTGAAGAACTGTTGAGGTTCATGATGCCATATGAGGAAATTTGAAACTTTACTTTATCTTTTGCTTTTTAAGGCTGTGAAAGTGAAACGTAAATTGGGATATTTTAGATACAATCTTGGAGTTGAAGTAAAGTGGCACTGCAAATTAAATAAAGCCGAGTCAATTATTTATTCAACTTCTTTTGCTTTTTATTGTTTGAGTCTAGGAAAAACTGAAAACGAAAGTAGTTGGTTGATTCTCCACTGTTTTAATATTAATATAAGCAACTCCATGTCTTAATTTGCTGAAATGCGCATTACTTATACAATGCAGGCCTAAGTAAAAAATCACATTCTTCAACATATTCATTTAAGACGCAAGTACTATTTTTATGATTTTTTTTTTAAAGAGCCTTTATGATTGTTGAGATATGATTATGATATGTGTTAAAATATTATCATGATATGATTGTTTCCTTATTTGTATTATTGATTTAGTTTCCTAGTTATTATTTTTATGTAATTCATTTAGCTTGATCATTATTCCTAAAATTAAGGGATTAAACTATTAGTGTAATTAAATATTGATTATTATAAATAAACAATTAAGTGGACGTTCCATCGGGGACATATTGTCCTTAATGGACTTCTTTGTTTGTTCTTTGTTTGTCGTCCTTCTTCTAGCTACTTATTTCTGTCGGCGACATCACAGATAGACTCACCAGCCATTGGTCTGTCCAAATCTGATCTCTCTTTGTCCTAAAGATCAATCTACAAGTACTGCAATGTGTTTTCCAATTCTTGTCTATCTCACCAATGGCTTCCACTAGCCTATCTCTGTTCCACATGCACTGGCCTCGTCTTTGTTCTAGATGACCTAACCTTTGTCTTCGTCCCAGTTGCATTGTGTCTTATCTATGTCCCAAATGCATCGACCCTTATCTTTGTCCCAGATATGTTGGCTCTGTTTATGTCCCAAGTGCAATAGTCTTGACGATTATCCTAGCTAGATGCATTAGTCTTGCCTTCAATCTGAATAATTATAGGTCTTCCATAAACAAATTGAAATTTATTGTCACTTTATGCGAGAGAAGATAACTTATGGAGAATTCACTACTTGATATTTTTACCAAGTCACTTAGAGGGTCGAGGACATCCTACATTTGTTCCAAGCTGGATGCATATGATCTATACGCAACTTGAGGGGGAGTGTTAAGATATGATTATGATATGTGTTAAGATATCATTATGATATGATTGTTTCCTTATTTAAATTTGGATTGCTTCCTTATTTGCGTCATTGATTTAGTTTCTTGGTTACTATTTGTATGTAATTCATTTAGCTTGGTTATTATCCCTACAATTAAGGGATTGAATTATTATTGTAATTAAACATTGATTACTATAAATAAACAACCAAGGAGACATTCTCTTTAGGCATTTAGAATATACAATTCAAATATTAAACTATGACCATCTTGTTACGAATGATGTTTGATAGAATTAAAGCCTACAACTCCTATATGTAGGAATCGTAGTGACTTCAAGTCAAAAGACTTCTATAACCTAATGATTGTCATGAGAAACGCTTATGACACTTACATAAATGTTATGAAGCCTTCTCATAGTGGGTCTATCTGGTATAAATATAACTTCTATAATCCTAGTGACTCCAACATGTATTTATTTCATTTATATTTGTGTTGTACTTTTTTTTATGACCATACATGTGACATATGCTTTCCCATCCTTATTATTATATATCACTTGAAATTTGGTTCTCTATTTAAGGAAAGATTTCACCACTAGAAAAATGCAATTTAGCGACCGAAATTAGAGACCAAAAACATTAGGTCACTATTAGCGATCAAACAGTTTTTGTCGCTGTTGAGATCGAATTTGCGACTGAAGTTGATCTAGTAACTTAGATGCGTGAGCGACCGAATTAGCGATTGAAAAGAAGGTGGCTGAAAGATTTGTGACCGAATATGATTTGGTCGCTATGTTATGATTATAGCTGCCGAAATTATGTTATCGACATAAATATGTTTTTTAGGAAATTTCTATATTTATAAATATGTTTATTTTAATATATACTAGTGTTTGTAGTTCGACTAGTGACTTGTCGGTCCAACCAGTAATTCATTACCTCAATAGTCTTATTGAGTCAATGACCATTAGGGTTTTGATAATACTACTATGGACTCATCATTTATTTATTTTTATAATAAGAATTCACTTTTATTTGAAAAATATATTTTGAATTTTTGGTTGATTTATTTAAATTTTTATGAAAATAAGAATTTTAAAAAATACTTTTGAATGTTTTGAAAAGTAACTTTGATTGAAAGCCTTCAAATTAGGTGGTAAGGTGTTTTATCCTCAAGTATTATCATGAATAGTCTTTAAAGTAGTGAGATTGTATACGTAGTACCTAAAATATTGAATATTTCTCAATTTAGTCCCTACATCGATGTATTTTACTAATGTTCAAGAATTAATTTGATTTTTTTTCAATACTTAAAACTTAGGAGACTGTTTAGTATGATTTTACTTATTAGGGACAGTTTTTAGAAGATAGAATTATACTTTAGGATGAAATTGATAGTTTGTTCCTTAAAAAAGTAATCAAAAACTATTCTTAACGATCGATTTTTACTTATTAGGGACTGTTTGGAATGTAGAAATATAATTAAGATGAAATTGATATTTTGTTCCTTAAAAAAATTTCAAAAACTATTCTTAACAATATGGATTTTTATTTTTTGAGGGGTGTGCATAAATTTTCTTGTTTTCTTATTTTTAAAATGAGAAAAACAAGAATAAAAAAAATTCCAAAATTATTATTCGACTAGTTAGTCAAAGTTAGTGTATGTTGCAGGTTATTGTGTGAGACTAGCACCTTGCAGTCCAATTGGTAACCATAACCAGAAAGCCATGATCCATTACAAAATAAAATAAATTCCTATAATCAATTATTCAAACCATGATCATAAGAAGATTCGAGAGTTCTAAAGTGAAGAGAGACCCCACCTTGTATAAGCTAGAATTAAAATATCTAGTGCATTTAATATATAAAGTATTATTTTATTATTTTTTATGAATTACTAAGAAGCAGACTAGTGAAAAGTGGTTATTGATATTTCTCGAAATCGTAAACACATTTTAACATAATTTGTTTATATTATTTTTATTATTCTTTTAAAAGAAAAAGGGTAAGTGAAAAGTAAAAAAGAATGGAAGTGGAGCAGCTCTAGAAGAACAAGAAAGGGGTTTCTTCTTGTCTTTGGCTGAAGATGGGGTTTTAGACGTTATTAATCCCCTTGCCCCTTTTCCCGACATATCGCTTGGTTAACCTTTTCTCTCTTTCAAATTTCCCACAAGAGGACTCAGAAATGGGCTGAGTCATCATGTCTCTGCTTTTTGTATTTCATTCCTTACACTTTTCCTAAATTACCCTTCTCACTCCATCTCTTTATTTACCATAATGCCATTGTGTCAAGTGTAACCTTGAATGTTTTGAAAAGTACTTTCCACTTCAATTTTATTTTAATTTTAATTTTAATTTTATTTTTTCATGTTCTGCTACACTCGTTGCGTATTGATTTGCAATTGTCTTTTTTTGTTTTGGCAGGTACATGGACAAGAAGCTTTAGAGTAAGTTTGATTCTCTATTTGTTGCTTCTCTTAATCTATATATAAACGTGTTCATGTTTTTTTTTTGTTTCTTAATCCTTTTAATCATACGATTTTTTTCGAGCTGGAGTGTGGGTGTTGTTTTGTTAGGACCTATGAATATTCTTAAACTCCATTTTTCACTATCTTTTCATATTTACTTTCATGTAGAGTTCAGTGGTACTAAGCATGTTTTAGCCTGGTTGTTGATTCAATGGGTATTTTTTTTACTTTAGGGTTTATGTTATGAATATATGATATCTCAAGATTTGAGTCTTTGGTGTTTGGGTTCGGCAGCTGAGTCGCAAAATCGCAAATAAAATAGCAATAACTAGTAACTCTCTCTCTCTCTCTCTCTTTCTTTTATTCGCCTTCTATTTTGGAGGACTTTTTGTTTCCCTTTATATTTATTATTATTAGCGTAAACATGTTTGTTTTTGGTTCTTCACATTTGCATTTTTGTCGCGGAGAAAGAAATTCGAGTTGGGAATCCTCAAAACAGTGGCATGTGGTTGCTTACTTGTTTGTGTTCTCAAGAGTTTTTTTTTTTTTTTTTTACTGAAATTGGTTACTTAGAATGGGATTGTGGCAAGCAAATATCACCCAAAAGCATTGGTTTTCTAGATTGTTTCTATGTTAGGCTTTAGAAAAAGGTTAAAAAAATTTAATTCTTCATGACCTCAATTAGGATTTGTCGCATTTTTATTTGCCATGATATATTTGTTGTTTGTTGATAGGCTAAGCACGGCAAGCGCACCGCTTTGTCAAGTAATAATTACATGGTAAGTCCGAGATTAAATTCCACAGGGAACTTGCTTTTACTCAGAGTTAATATATTTCTAAGTTTAAGCGAACACAAATTGAATTTGAAGTTTTCTAATCTAATTGCGGGATTGTAAAGTGCAAAGTAAGTAAAGATAGTTGAGCAGGGGCACAATATAGAGATAGAAACACACACTTGAAGATGAAATTATGTTGATGCGGAAGATGGTCACGTGTTGGGGCTCAACAAACCGAAACTACCCTTGATGCAATATCAAAGATATTTCCCTATTCAACGATTAAATTCGCTCACCCTCGTCCACTAATGTATTCTAACCTTGATTCGTCAAGCGCTAAATCCTAAATCACTCGATTTCACTCCTGATCCCTCAGCAAGCTAGACCAAATAATTTGCATTAAGAGTAAAGATGATTCATAACCTAGGCTAAACAACATCACTCCATCCCTAGACATGACATCATTTAGAAACATTTTTTAGTTCTAAGGAAACAATCATTTCCCAATGCATTGAAACCCTATAACAAAGCATGCACATGGGAGATCAGACCACACACATGAATAAATTCAGAAAAACACAATGATACAAAAATAGCATTAAATAGATAGTTAGAATCATTACAACAAGAGTGTTTGGTCATTGGAACCCCAACAATGGATGAGTTAGCTTCCCATTTCCATGAGAGAGCTTACAAATATGGAGGAAAAGGAGAAGAATGGAAAGGGAAGGAAGGAAATGGAGTAAGAGAGTCCCAAATGCGTAGGATCTCTCCCTTCTCGTGCCCTAGCTCTGCCTGTGGGTACTAGCCATTGTCAATATAGTAATGATGGTGCCTATATATTTTGTTTCATGTTTAGATATGATCATCCTGAAAGTGTTTTGTCATCCATGCAAACTATAATGGCGGTTCTCTTAGAAGAGAGTGAGGATGTTCATGATGATCTTTTATCTATTCTACTGTCTAAATTAGGCCATGAAAAATAAGTAAGTATTTCTTTCATAAATTCATTTTCCTGTTAAATGCAGATAGTTGATTCTCTTGCTACTATAATAAAACTTGATGATGTAAAATTTTAATTCCAGGGTGTTAATATGGCTGCAAGGAGGCTTGCTATGAATGTCATACATCAATGTGTAGGAAAAATTGAACCCATCATTAAACAATTTTTACTATCATTAATGTTTGGAGATAGCAAGCCGGTGAACAGTTAAGTCAAATACCATGGAATTATCTATGATTTGTATTATTGTGCTCCTTAAATCCTGTATGGAGTTCTCATTTATGTGACTGGGAATATTTAACCCACAAATCATGTATGGAATTCTCTTTTTTATGTACTTGCGATCGATTGTTTCAGTCGGGAAATAGCGACTGATTTATTACTCAGTCTTGGTCGCTAATTATGTCCCTAACACTTTTAGTGACCGGATTTAACGATTGATTGACCAATTTTGCAGTCGCTAAATCATGTTTTTTTTTTGTAGTGTGTTTTGGGCTTGCTTTATATATTATTTTTTTGACAATTTTAGAGCATATTTAATAGGGGTTCTTGAGCTGGATTCTTGAGCTCAAGAATCTCTGTCCACCAGATTTATCACTATTTTTGCTCAAGAGTTTTCTCCATGCAGAAGGTGGAATTTTAGGGGAAGAGTTCCCAAGAACTTCTTTTTGTTCAAATAATATTATTTTTTAACATCTCTTTCCCTAACTAATTTCAAATGTGGAACCCACAAAAAGTGGTCCAAGAACCCGAAATGGGATCTACCATTAGAGCCAAAAATGAGCAAAATTCTTGCATTCTATGTGAAATTATATGACCCGCAAAAAGTGGTCCAAAAACCCAAAATGAGTTGTTCCACTAAAGATGCTCTTAGACATATTCAATGTTTGTAATGAAAAAAATTTGATAAGTTGGTTAAAAAGATGTAACTTTGGTTGATCATATAAGATAGAAAGAATAGAAACACCAGGTGTAGAATGTTGAAGTTCAAACAATTAAATAGTTATTTCTTCACAACAATACATGTTCTAAATTTTTGGGAAATATGTTATAAGAAACTCAATTGCATTTCCTAAGACTAATTTCTTGAATGATGTACAATAGATTATAAATATCAATCAGGGTATGCATTACCTTGTATAGGATGATCTAATGATGGCATAATACAATACTAAAATCACCATCTTTCTTTATCGACATTATTCATTTTATTTGTAGACTTATTATACTATGTTAGTTGACAAGTAAAGGACATATTGATGTTTTACATTTTATTCCCATAGGGACCAAGCAATACATAATTCTAAAATTAAAGAATATTTAACTTACATGTAGTTCTTAGTTGTTGGCGTTGTCATTCTTGGGGAAATAATTTGGGCACTCTTATTCTTATATTTTATTGAAATACATGAACATTGTACTGTAAAAAATAAATTGAAATAGGTGAACTTTGTGATCAATTATGATTTCTCTGATTTTGCCATTGCATCATATTTAGCATAGAAGTTGTGCTCAAATTGTCAAATTGCAATGTTGAAATCATAGTATGATTGTGTTGCACCTTTGCTTTGTGTATATTATGTTTTGTGTATACCTTATCTTTTGTAAATATTCAAAATAAATTTTGTCATTTTAAACTTTCTTTGACTGGTCTTGGAGTGTGTATGTTATCTTCTTTCCATTGAGTTTATGATATGCATTTGAAACATTATTTTATATAACTTGTTCACATTTGAATTTGAAATATGAATTTAAATTTGAAATCCAAACCATTTAATTGTATTTGGATTGGATTTTTAATCCAAACCATGCCCAAGCCTATGCAACATGTAGTCATTAACACAAAAATTAACTTTCTTTAACAAACCTTATAGTCACCAATCTTTTTTGCATGGTAATATTTTTTGTGGAATGAACTCCTTTTAAGGTGTTACATCCACAAGCATGCACGTAAAAAAAGTTAATATACATTTAAGGCACATTTCAATTAGATTTTGCATACCAAAAGTCTATTACATGTTACAATTTTGATTTAGAAGCCCCCTCGTATAGAGTTTGCACAATAAACAAATCATAAAACCACAACATAATGATGTTACAGAGAGGATGAATAGGTCCCTAATAGAGGTGCAACTAGCCTGTCTAATGATCCTTTACATGGGATTGGAGGTCGTATAATAAGGTCCAAGACTAAAAGGATGAATCAAGCATTGCAAGACCTGATTCTAAAGATCAAAGAGAAAGAAGACCAATGTGAATTAAGGGTTTCACATAATTGGGCCACTTTCCTACAAATTGATGAAGATGCTTTGAGGCCAACTTGAAGAATTACTTTGGAAAGCCTAATTTACAAGACAAGAAATATTCATGGGCTAAGTTGATCAATTTTGGTGGACTATTAATATTGGACTGATTAGATAATAACTAAGTCCAATTTCTGTCATTTTATTTATAATTTTTTTACTATTTTTTGGCTGAATTTTTTGGTGACTTTTCATTTTCTCCCAGCCTTACTAAATGCTTTCTAGAATGCTCCGGGTCATTTAGTGGCTAGTGGGAATTTATTTTCATGTTTATTGTCATTTATTTTCATTTAATGACATGCAATTATCAATGCATTTGGTAAGTGCATATTAATGAGAATTTATTATAGCATTTCAAGATTAGCCTATAAATAGGGAACTCATGTACTCTCCAAAGTAAAAATTGGAAGATTAATGAAATTTGAGAGTTTCTCTATTGTGAGAGCTTTTCCAAAGTTTTTGGTTAAGAATTCGATAGTGTTGGTTCTACCGATAGGTTGTGGCTATGGTCAAGTTCCTTTTTTAGTCATGTTTTCAAGACAATCTTAAGTGTTCTCTTATCAAAAGGGCTCAGTGTCCAAGGTTGAATGTTGGCCTTTCCAAAGCCTTTTGGGTAAAGACAGTGAATATAGCATGCTATTTGTTGAACCAATCACCATGAGCTTCATTGGATGAGAAAGTTGTACAGGAAGTCTAAACAAGTAACCTTGTTGGTTTTAATAATTTGAAATGATGTCTTGCTTATGTGCATATATCTAGTTATGAAAGATCTAAACTTGATCCAAAGTCGAAAAAGGGTGTGTTTATATGTTATTCCAAATGCGTGAAAGGGGTTCAAGTTTTGGGATCCAATTTCTGAGAAAATGGTGATCAATAGAGATACAGTATTTGATGACCAATTCTTGATGCCCCCAACAGTTGAGGATGGAGCTTCCCCTAGCTTCGTGGAGGTTCAAATAGATTTTGAACCTCTGTCGATGATTCTAGATAGGGAAAAGCCATGTAGTCCAAGACCTAAGGCTACACCCATGCTTGAACCTGGAGAAGTGAGTTCAAGTGGACTGCAAGAGTACAATCTTGTTAGAGATAGAGAATGTCACACTATTAAACTTGTTGTCCAATACAGGTTTGGAGACTTGGCTTCCTTTGCACTTCTCACCAGTTCTGGAGACCCTTCTACCTTTCAAGAGGTTATGAACAACCAGGAGAAAGACAAATGGATAGGTACTATGGTGGAGGTGATGGAGTCTTTGCGGAAGAATCAAACATGGGTGCTATTTAAGCTTCCTCTAGGCAAGAGAGCCATAGGGTGCAAATGGGTGTACGAGAAGAAACATCTAGTATATAAAAAAAAAAGAATGGGAGAAGTTAAAGGATCGCTTAGTAGCAAAAGGGTATTCACAACAAAAGGGAATTGACTTCTCTCTTGTTGTGAGCTATACTTGTTATACTTCTATCAGGCAGTGTTAGCCTTGGTAGCCAGTCGGATATGCACTTGGAGAAAATGGATATGAAGATTACTTTTCTTCAAGGTGATTTAGAGAAGCAAAATTACATGGACAAACCAGAGGGTTCAGTCAAAATGCAGGTAAGTTGGTTTGTAAGATGAAGAGGTCTTGTATGGATTGAAGCAGACTTTAAGGTAGTGGTACAAGCTTGTTTTATTCCTACATGCTTCGGATTGGTTATTAGAAATATGAGATGATTGTTGTGTTTATGTGAGGAACCTTGATGATGGCTCTATTGGATATAGGAGGAGCTGAAAAAGATCAAGGATGAAGCCCTTGTCACTTGAAGATTTTAGCTTTTTACATGTCATTCAATTGAAGGTATTTGTAATTTGTAAAGTGGTTTAAGAAGCTTATCTTGTGATCCTTGCATTGCATAAAACATAAACATATTTCATGCATAACATGTTTTAAGAAAAGAACTTAAGGTTTTATCTGTGCATTTGAAAAAAAAACATTCCATGGCTTTGTCTGCTTTAATCGATTACACAAGGATATAATCGATTACCAGTTTCTGTTTGATTCTGGAAAAGTCATAAAGAACACTTTAAACGATTACAAGCTGATCGTGACCGATTACATAGATGTATTTCTAAAACATGCATGACTACCTTAATCAACTACCATAATCTATAATTGATTACCTAGGCTTAGTCTGAAAATTGCACATGACCGCCTTAATCGATTACCATAATCTGTAATTGATTACCAAGGCTTATTGCATAACTGAGACTGACTGATTTAATCGATTACTTCATGGAATAATCTATTACATTGTACATGAAAACTTTCTAGATTGTCTCAAGAACATTTTAATCGATTACTTGGGTAAATAATCAATTACATATCATAAAATAATCGATTGCATTTCATAATAATCGATTACTGTCTGTTAAAACTGTTTTCTATTTAAAGCTGGTTGGGTCTGCGATTTAAAAAGATTACATACTTCATTCTATCAGAGATTACGAAATACCCAACACAAGCTAAAGCTCTCATAGGTCCAAGAAACAGTTTTCTGAGTATTAGATTTCTTGCTTGAGATCAAAAGGTCATTTGCTTCATAGTTGAAAATGAGTTAAGGCAAGATTTAGAGAATAAGTTCAAGAGAGCAGATTCTGAGCTTTAACATTCATGCAACCTGGATTTGATTGGTAACTTCATTCGTGCATTCATTCATCCATTAAGGATCACAAGTTGTGTCTCTCTTGAATCTTCTTTTTAGATTCTTCTGTGTTTCAAATTTCTGTTGTAAATCTAAGTTCAAATAGTTTCTTTCAAGGTTTCTAGAGTAGTGTTCTCTAGGGATAAAGATCTGAGTAGGATTCTCAGGTTCTTTGTGATTTGATTTCTAATAGGGTGTTAGAATTTTGATTCTTTGTTTAGGGTTGATAAAGAAGATCACTTGTAATTGCTTGTAAAGAACATATTTGAATTAGTGGAACTCTAATATAGTTTGATTAGAAGAACTGGATGTAGCTTCTCTTGAGAAGTGAACCAGTATATGTGCTTGTGTTACTTTCTATTGTTCTATCTCTTTTTGCTATCTTGGTCTCTTAAACTGTTGTGATTTCTTCATTACTCAACAAGTGCAGATTTTTCGTTATTGGAATCTTGGACTGAGTGGTTTGATTGAATAAAAGTTTCATTGGTTTTAAGAGTGATTAAGATCCTTCAACTCTGATTTTGTAAAAGTTTTAAAAGTTCAAGTTTATACCAATTCACCCCCCTCTTGGTATTTGGGTGTATTCATATTGTTTTCAGGCTCTTTTATTTTTTTGCTACTTTATGTGGATGATATGATAATTGCTAGTAATCATTTATGTGATGTGAATGAGTTAAAATCTATGTTGGGCAAGGATTTTGAAATTTAGGACTTGGGTCCTACCAAGGAGATTCTTGGGATGGAGATTCACAGGTACAAAAGGTCCAAAAGTATGGCTCTCACAATAGGACTATGTTGAGAAGATGATTGATAGGTTTGGCATGAGCATTTCTATGTCAGTGAGTACTCCACTTGCAAACTACTTCAAGTTTTTTACAAATTAGTACCATAAGACAGATGAAGTGGTGGAATACATGTCAAAGGTTCGCTATGATAGTGTAATTTGTTGCTTGATGTATGTTACGGTTTGCATTAGATTAGATTTGACACATGTTGTAAGCCACGTTTGTAAGTTTATGTTGAAGCCATGGAACAACATTAGGAAGAAGTGAAGTGGGTCTTTAGGTACCTAAAGGGTACAATAGTTCATGGTATTATGTTTGGCAGTCAACGTGGTGATCTTTCAGTTGTGGGATATGTGGATCCCGACTATACTGGTGATTTGGATGACATGAGGTCTACAACAGAGTATTCTTTACTCATGCAGGTGGGCTTATTTGTTGGAAATACATTGTTTAGTCTATCGTGGCAATTTCAACAACTGAAGCAGAGTACATGACAATAACAAAGGCTAGTAAAGAAATTGTATATGGCTTACAAGGCTAGTAAAGGAGTTGGGTATTGAGCAAGGTGGAGTTCATTTTCATTCTGATAGTGTTATCTATTTGGAAAATAATCAAGTGCATTGTGCTAAAACCAAGCATATTGATGAGAGGTTCCATATGATTGGGAGTGATGGCATCTGGTCAGATTTTGCTTAGAAAGGTTCACAATTCAAAGGATGCAGCTAATATGTTAGCCAAGGCAGCCATAGCTGACATGTTCAACAATTTCTTGGACTTGTTGAATGTTGCTTGATGCTAGATATGATTGGACTCCCTGACCCATGAGACTATGAGGTGGACTTGTTGTTATTTTCCATAGGGGTGAATATTTTTCAATGTGGAGATTGTTGTCCACAACTCATATTCTATAGGCAAACAAATGTTATAGCATAGTGGAGCGAAGTCTAAATCAATAGCATAGTCAAAATCCACATATCCCATAATTGAAGGATCACCTATTGGCTGCCAAACATAATACCATGACCTATTACCCTTTAGGTACCTAAAGATCCACTTCACTGCTTCCCAATATTGCTTCCTTAGCTTCGACATAAACTTACATACTTGGCTTGCAACATGTGCCAAATATGATCTAGTGCAAAACACAACATATTTCAAGCAACCAACTGGACTGACATAGAGAACCTTTGATATGTATTTCACCTCTTCAACGGGGTGTATTGAAGCAGTACATGAGTGATATCGTAAATCTATGTTGTGTTTTATTTTATAAATACTTATGTAACCTTATTTGTCAAATGAATAATAGAAATGGTTGCTCTGCTCCTGAAGACATAGGTACACTTGTTAAACTCTATTAAATCTCATGTTCATGTGTGTGCATGTTTATTTTGATTTTACAATTTCGATTGCTTAATAGTGTATTCCTAGCATTCCTCTTCTAACAATTGAGTCTTGTGCTAGGAAATTCATCCCATCTTAAACTTCTTAAATATAATTAAGGTCACTATAGCATTTAAATATTTAATATATATCATTACTTTAGCAAAATTGTATCTTAGAGCATTCAAACTACTATAATACATTAATCTTTTAAAAGAGTGGAATGTAATTTTTTCCTAAAGAACAAACTATAATATTTTTTTGGCTTAGTGTAACTTTTGGTCCATTATTTTTTTGTACTTATTTCACTTTGGTACATTAAGTTTTAAAAGCTTTATTCTGGTTCTTTATGTTTTCGAAATGTATTGCTTTGGTCTTTTATTCAATCTTCCATTAGAAACGTTAGTGTTCGGTTAACTTTAAATTTTAAAAAAGGACCAAAATGATACATTTCGAAGACATAAATGACCAAAATAAAACTCTTAAAATTTAATGTACAAAAGTGAAACATAATGGACTATAAGTGATATTAAGCCTTTTAAAATAATTAAATTTACATAGTGCCAGTTTTTAGCCACCACTATATTTTATTTTAAAAAATAAACAATTAAAAAAAATCATCATCTCCTACAAGCTCTTTTAGATTTGAAAAGTTAAAAAATGAAACACCACACAGATTGAACGATTTTAATACATAATCTCGCTAGAACCACCGAAAATTCTTATCCTTATCTTCGAAAAACCAAAACATTTCAATCAATTATGCTATTGGAAATAGAAGAAGTAGGGGAGATCGAAGCAAGAGTTATCTCTTTGGCAAAAGATAAAAACATGACCCTAACTTGCCAATTAATCCAGATCTAATAATGAAGTCAAAATGTGACTTCTTTGTAAGGTCTGCGAGCAAGACTGCCACTATCGCATACGGTTGGACTGGACAAATAGAGGATTTCCTATTTGACATCTACAACTGGGTCGGGCGAAGACGAGCAACGTAAAGAGGGGTGACAATGAGACGGTTGTTGTCATTAGGTGAGGCGATAATTCCAACCGTGTAGGGAGGTTGTGTCAGAGACGAAAACAGGAGTAGGACAACAATCTTTTTGGGTCGATGGCTAGAGGTAGAGCGATTGAAGAAGAAGGGACCCTTACAGTTCCAGGGTAAGGCCAAAGGGAGCAAGAGCACAGACAAGAACTATTATTTGAGAAAAAATTATAGAGTAAATTACATCTGCATCTCCTGTGTTTTGCTTAAATTTCACCTATATCCCTTCATTTTTGCACCCCTACAAAAAATCCCTTAATTGTTTAGTTCACATTACACTCAGACCCCCTCCGTCCTAAACATCGTTTAATAATTTAACAGAAATTAGGTATATGCTGGTTATATGACTTTTAATAAAATGTTTTGTCTAAAATATCCTCATTTTCTTCCTCTCAACCTGGAAATATTTTAAGACTCTTGTTTCTTTTTGTTTTCTCTGTAATTGGACGTGAACCCATCTTTTAGGTAGACGTGAACTCACCTTCTTGATACACAGTGTTAACACCCTTCCTTCTTCTTTTTCAATTTTTTAGTTCAATTTTTTTATGATTAAATATGGTCATTTGCTTCAAATTTAGTGTTTTGCTCCTGCATTTGTGCTTTTAAATTCTTTCTTTAAAATATTTTTTTATGGCAAGGTGTTTAATATAATGTCTCAATCAAGAGCTGCAAGACACATCATAATGTTCAACTGAAAAGATAGAGTAATTCAGTTCAATTTATTTATCACTCGTCCAATTTCATATGGGAAATTATACATTTCATTTTCCTTGATGATGTAACAGAGACATGACTATTTAAACCAGCAGGCATAATTAAATTGCTTTGGCACATTAATTTTAATTTCAAAATCAGTTTTGTTAGATAGTCACCCATGAGATGCTTCTTTAAATGGAGATTGATAATAAGCCAAACAGTAAAATGTAAAAGAAATGTTATTTTCATTAGGGAACAGAGGCAAAATTATATTTCACTATGAATTTGGTTATTGGTCCATTATCTTTCCTTGTGTTCTTGAAAATTTCTTGCAAGTAATTATTATTATACTAATAAATTGTCAATAATGTTTACAATGCAAAATTGAGTATAAAACAAGACCAGATAATGATAGAGGAAGGGGAACAATGAAGAACTCGTGAACTGGAAGAGAAACGGTAAGAACTCACGAACGGTGAAGATGAATGGAATGTGAATGTCGTGAGAAGAAAAGAAACTTACACCCATGGACGTTAAAGAAGAACTTACAAATAATACTAGTGAATGGGGAAGAGGAATGGAACGTGAATCTTGAATTCTGAAACTAATTAAAAGGGGGATAATTTTGGATTTTACAATTAAAATATAAAGACAATTTCGTCTGCTCATATATTTTAATTAAAATTAGTTAACGGCGTTAACAGAATGGGTAAGAGTAATGTGAAAAAAGGGAGAAGTATCAAGTGAAATTTGAGCAAAACATAGGAGATGCGAGTGTAATTTACTCAAATTTAAAATAAACATTTCTAACAAAAATTTGAAAAAATGACCTAAATAATACATTTCGAAGGTATAATGTATCATTGCGAAACATAATGGACCAAAAGTAATGTCAAACCATTTAAAAATTGAAAAATTAACAGAACACTAATGTTTCTAACAAAAAATATTGAAAAAGGACAAACAATGATATATTTCGAAAACATAATGAATCAGAATGAAACTTTTAAAACTTAATCTATTAAAGTGAAATAACTACGAAACATAATGGATCAAAAGTGACATTAAACCTATTTTTTTTTTAAGGGTTACATAATTTAAGCATGAATATTAAAGAGAAAATTTCAATTCACTTGTATTTATATGTAAATATTTCTAACACTTTTAAGAGAGAATTGACTGTTTGGGTTCGTGTTCAACGACTTCACATGTTGGCCATTTCGAAGATTGATGCTGTGGGATATAAGGGACAATAAAAGGTTCGGAACATATCACATTCTTTTGGTAGCTTTCTTCATCTGGATGTATTTGGTATTTTGTTATTCGTATAATTAGTACCACGTAAATGAAGGTTACTTGCTCCACAATAATATGATGAAACCTAAAAAAGGGATTTAGTACTACCGCTTCATTTAATGAAAGATTTATATAACAAACGTCAAACCAATTGAATAAAAATCTAGAAAAAGTAAGAAGAGTCAAGAAAAATTGGAATAGTTATCAGCACGGGAAAAAGCATGGGAATTTATATGACAGGTAATCTAAATCACGGTTGCATGCATAGCACATGCTCGGTTGACAAAGACTATATTACAAGTTTACCAAACATTTAATAATGGAAAGTCTGACTGCACCCAAGTAGAAATGAAGTTAAAATAACTTCATTCTAAACGGCCCAATAAAATTATATACAATTTTATGCATAAAGAAATTTAAACAAACGTGTATAATTTTATTAAATCAGATAGGATGAAGTTGTTTAATCCTATTTTTAGTTGGGGTAAGTTAGACAAAGTCTTTAATAATAACAATAAGACTTAAATATGAATGTAGTTCCTATAAATTTGTATTTTTTAATTTTGATTAATGTAATTTTTTTTCATTTTTAGTTCTGCAATTTTACACTTTTTTAATTTTGATTTTTATAAAAAAAAATCATTTTTAGTCTGATAAGTTTTCATTTTTTTTTTATCCCTAAAGCATGAACTTATAGAGGCTAACAAATAAAAAATGAAAATCTTAAAAGAACTAATACTAAGAAAAATGCAAACTTATTGAGATTAATTAAACATGAATAAAAAAAACTTATAGAACCAAAATTAGAAAATACAAATTTATAGAAACTAAACATACAAAATAAATTTACATACACTAAAATTAAAAAATGCAAACTTACTAAGACTAAATTCATGTTTAAGCCTAACAATAATAATAGCTAGTTGAGTTGGTCACATGAGAAGACACCAAAGAAACTTGGAGGTTTTTCTATCCACATATTGTTGAGTCACTTCTAGTTTGGATTTTGTGGGCTTTTTCTTAGCTGTTATGGGAGAAACAAACAGAAATTGGGACCATTTTGTAGCTTAAAGAAGGTGGCCTAGGATTTAATTGTGGTCCTAAGCAACACATTCTTTTGGAAAATGAGTATGGAATTGGTTTTTAAAGTAGTTGCATGATTGCATGCATGCACATGGAAGTAGAAATGATAGCATGGTTGGTGTTAAATGCATCCAACACTGAGAATAGAAACACATGCATGCTTCTTTTTTAACTCATGGCACAGAAGCTCGAGGGAAAATGGTGGTTGGGCTCCAGCATTTTTCAACTGTCATTGCCAAACAGTGTATACTCACATGAATATATGAAGATTGTGACAGTGAAGAAGATATTGCAAAATAAAATTATGTGACAAGAATGCCAAACATTAGGATCTCGGTGGGCCCAAAATCAGAAAGCAATACCTACTCTTATTCATAATTAAAACAAAATTAATTGAAAGGTTTAATGTGACCTTTGCTTCTTCTTTTTTTTTTTTTTTTTTTCTGATGAATTGACCTTTGCTAGTAATAGGCTTTATTGAAAAGAAAAGAAAAAATTAACAAGTTCATGGACCCGGTAGTTAAATATTTGATGCCTTTATTTGTTGGTTTAGTTGAGTTATGACTTATGAGAGGCAATGTAACCATTTTTTTTCTTCTTTTAATCACTTTAGGCCAATGAAGTGTTGCTTTAATTCTATTAAAAGAGGACATTTAATTTTTGGTTAAAATTGACCAATAATTTTAATTAGAGACTTAGCAGTCTCTCCAACTGCCACATGCTCTGCAGGGGTTTGTACATCTTTGACAACTCATACCACCAAAATGTTCTTATTCACCTTTTATTTACGTGTCCAACAACTTCTGATTTCTAAGACGAGGATTCTACGTACTTCAGCAAATCTTTAAAGTTGCGTTAGGTCAATGCAGACAATAAAATCCAGCCACCATGTTACTGTATTCGCTTGTACAAACCTTGTTTAGCGTTTGTATTTCTTTTATCTTAATCTTTCGATTTGTTAAGGAAAAGAAATATTGATTAATCTGAAGATAGTGCCTGGATTTAAATTCATATTAGAAGAAATACTCATATTAGTGTCGGAAATAAAATTGCTTGCTTCCAATTGAAAAATACAAGTCTTGTTGAATGCTAGGATTTAAATTTATGTTAGGAGAGATACTCATATTTAATGTGTATCCGTAGTAAGATTGTTTCCAATATAAAATACAAGTGGAGAATATAAAAAAAAAATCATTGTCATCCATAACTACTCTTGGCAGCCCTACATACTAATTTTCAGGTAAATTTATTGTAAAAGTCAAAAACTTATTATACTTTATATTTGTGATTAAATTTATTTTACACTCTTAGTATATAGTTTATTTTCTCTTATTCTATTCATATATTTTCTTGATGCATCTTTCATATGAGAAATATTGAGAACATTTTTCTTAAAATGTTGCTAGGCTACATTTTTCTTAACATCTTGCTCTATTTAGTCATGAGTTTCGCACTCTGAAGTCAGAACCCAAGAATGAAGGAAATGAGCTTGGCTTTCTTAAAACGTGTTAAAAAAGTGTTAACATTTCTCCTCTTTATATACCTAATATTTGAGCTCATCTCCAACGCTGATTTATCTTTGTGAGGCAACTTGTATAGTACTCTTGACAGCAACTAAAGAACCGTTGGGGAGCAATTCTAGTTCACAACAATGTTACTCTCAGCAACTCTCTTTTCATTTTAAATGGACCTCGTTAATTTTTTTAACAGGTTTTAGTACAAATGCCATTTTTAATATATCTCACTAATTTACTAGGTTTAAGTTAAAATATCAGAAGATGAATCATTGAAATAAAAAGTATTTTTGATCATTGAAATTAAAAAGCATTTTAAATGGACCTAACTAATATTTTAAATTTTGATAGGTTTTTAGTACAAAATTAATTTTTAAAGATATCTTCAATGCAGAGTTCTTGTAAGGTTCTTAAGTGTAAGAATCGATTCTTGTTAAGGATGGTCCTTAGTAAGGAATAAGGATCATTATTGAAAGAGGTTAACATGAACTCCAGCTATGAGAATGGATTCTTATACAAATAATTATGTAGTATTTGTAATACAATATATTTAAAATATTTTTATCAGTATCTTAGAAAATTGAATAGTGTGGATCACGCAAGTCTTACCCCTTCCAAGTCAATTAACGCAAAACCAGCTTCCCTCTTCACGTAATCCATGTGAATTGCATCAGTGCATTCAAAGCAACTTATCCATGAATATAAAAAACTTGACATATGATATTATAGGTCATTATTTTTCTCACTTTTTATCAAAATGTGACTAAAATCTATTTAGTAAAAGATTTACATGTGATTTCAGTCATTAAATTTCACATTTTTCATTTGATTTCACATTTAAAAAAATCACAATCTAATCCTAATAATTTTTCTATAACTCACTAGCTCTCTTTGTCTTGTGATTGATTGATCGTTGGTGATGGATTCAAATTCAAAAAGTCACTTTGCATATGACTTTTTCCCATACCTTTATATAGCAAAAATTCAAAAGCCTCTGAAAATTGAGATCCGATGGATTTTTTCCCCACTAGCTTCCCTTTCCAAAAAGGATATATTATGGGTCAATTTGTTTACATTTATTTGTTAAAATAGACGTTTATTTTAATAAAAATAAGCAGCTATTTTTTAATGTATTTGTCTAAATTACTTCCATTTTTTTTTAAAAAAATATCTGATTTTAAGAAACAAATCTTATATGCTTCTTAAAAAAACCGTTTATTTTAAAGTAATTTTTTTAAGTTTAAACAAACTTACCCTGTATCTTATGGAAGAACGAAATATTACCTCATAGACTTGGGTTCTTTTCAAATGGATCCAAAAGCTACCGGAAATAGCTTCAAATAAGACTCTAGTTTATTCTGTTAATACAAGTATGAGAAATGCAAAACACAATAGTAAAGGACAAAATCAAGTTTGACCAACTCAAAACTCGTGTTCAGTGGTCAACGGTTTCCAACGTGAAATCAATCACGCTAGAAGGCCGAAAAATAATAAACAGATTACAGTAGAACTATATGCCCAGCTAGTCGGCTTAAGTAGCAAATATACAAAACTGATCTATTTCAGACACCTTACCAACCAAAACTCAACAGCCATTATCCATTCATCAAGAGTGGTCAAAATATGCACTGCTTGAAAGTTGAAACAATATGAATGAGAACCATCTCAACAGTTTTCATCATGCATTGTTCTGTAAGCAGTTATCTCCCTACCTGGGTGATGAGGGCCCATCATTTTGGCTTCTTTTAAGTGATTCTATAACTCTACGATAGTAACCCCAAGATGGATTTGCTTCTCTTATAGGCCGTTGGCCAAACGGATTTTCTGACACATAGTTTTGCACATTCTCGGCCTTAGCCAGCCCTTTTAGATAAACCCGAAGATCACCTTCTTGTCCTGTGGAACAATAGAACAGGAGACTTAACATGAATTTCATATCAATATGCCTACAGCATTTGCTATTCGTAAAGAAATACAGGGCATGAGAAAGGAGAGGAAGGTGAGCAGAAGAAGATTGTCCCACCTAATTCTGAGTCTCTGGTGTGGTAGTACCGGTAAGAATAAGGAAATATTGCTGAATGCCTCTGAAAATAAATTTCATGTGAATTTACAAAATAGGAGGAAATATGATATAACACTAGAGACTAAAGCTTATTGCAAGAAAGGAAAACAAAACAAGAGAGCTTACAGGATTCATTAGTGCCTTGTAAGGCGAGTCATCCAATAATAATGTGTTTGACTCATTAAACTCTCCCTTCTCCCATGGTAGATCAGGTTCTACCTTTTCCCACAACTTCCTTATTTCCTTCAACACAAGTGGCTTGTCTATATTCTCAACAGTACTGAACTTCGTTTTAGTACAGTGGGACTGATTCTACATATAGCATTATACAGAGATTAATAGTGTCTAGTGTCTAGATAAATTCCAAGCAGAAGTGAATTGATAACAGAAACCATCTGCAAGTTGTAACTGCATCTATAATGATGAAACAACAAATTATTGTACTAAAATGCAATTATGATTTACAACATCAATCCAATTCCAATTTGTCCAAACTGAAATCCATCCACAGTCCACCACACCCATGCACATACACACAATTCAAGCAAATGAAACTAGAATTACAAGGCTGCTTCTGTTTGGTGGTGTTAATAAAAAAAATACAACTAAATGATAAGGAAAATCCTGGAGAGAAGACATAAAAGTCAGTTAGCTAGCAAAAATATAACAAGTTCTATTGTATTGCAGACATGAGATTGTCTTTTTTTATCGGCAAATGTTTGTTATAAATGTCAGTAGGGGATCCGAACCCGTGACCTCCCCCCCACCCCCTCTCTCCCTTCACCCTTAAGCCCCCCTTCCTAACCACTAGGCCAACCTTATATCTCCAAACATGAGATATTAACAGAGAAAAAATACATATTTCAGCAATATTGCATTGTTTTGTTGATCACCACAATTTCACATCATTCAAAATGCAAGAAATGAATACAAAACAATCCAAATAACCACTCAACATCTGGCTCACACAAAACAAAAGGCCATTTAGAGTAAAAATGTTGATACAGTACAACTAGACAGAAGATGTATTCGAATTCCTAAGACTGTCTTGAGGAAAAGAAATTATACATAGCAGAAGCCCCTAAAATTTATGCTAAAAACTACAAAAGATTTAGAACAGATTACCCAACAAAAGAGCAGTTTGGTTGCAGATTTCCCCATAAGAAATTTGATTGATGCATCAACATTGCTCCTGCCAATAGAGGAACAGTAAAAAATGTATTAATACCACTTTTTTATTGCTGAAATACAAATCAACCAGTCTGTGATTATATCTTAAGCCTAGGTCAAACTAATAAACAAAAACGAGATAAAATCAGTCACAGATTGGCAGATACTTGGATCTAGACGACCATACTCCCACATGAAATGTGTCAAAGCAAAACTGTAGAAAATCGTCACAATAGGGCCTTTTGTAGACTGCAAAAGGAAAGAGTAGCATATCAGCCAAATTTGAGCTAGAGCTAGAGCCAGATATGAAATCTGGAATGAGGAAACAAGATATTTGACCATGTCACCTTTCTTCCCTCTAAGCACAAAATCTGGCTCTGGTTCTCGTCTATATCTTCGGAAAGGAGTGTCAGTGTCACTGATACTGACAAAATCAGCAAGCAGTCCATTCAGATCAAGGATGAGAAGCTTATTCTTTTGGTTGCCAGCAAAATTTCTGTCTAGTGAGAATTGTGAAATCTTTAAATGACCGTCTCTTACTGTGTCTAAGCTTAAATCAGAAACATCACCTGCACAACACAGATCATTTCTTGTAATATCTGTATTATCTAGCTTTCTACAATTTGTTTTGAGTTGCTCAACAGGAATGTCTACTGCAGAAGAGGTTGTCATAAATCTTTGCTCCTTAATGTTATCAGTGCTCAACTCTATTTCCTCATCTGCACAACACAGAATGAGAAGCTATTCTTTGAGTTGCCAACAACACTAAGTCTAATCAGAATTGTGAAAACTTTAAAAGATAATCTCTTACTATGTCTAAGCATAAATCAGAAACATCACCTGCACAACACAGATCATTTCTTGTAATCTCAGTATGATCTAGCTGTCTGCCATCTGTTTTGAGATGCTCCGAAGGAATGTCTACTGCAGAAGATGTAGTCATAAATCTTAGCTCATTAATGTTCTCAGCGCTCAACTTTATTTCCTCAGCTGCAGCTCCACTTTGTGAGGTAACTTGATCAATTGAAAGTTTTGTTTCTCCATCCATCAAGCACACTCTCAATGGTCCATCAGAAAATTTGTGTGAATCATACTTTTGATGATCCTGAATAGTTGGTTGCTTGTTACAATTTTCAGGACTTGGGGAGCCACTGTTTCTCCAGCAACTGGAATTAACCATTTTTCTCCTTGCATACGTTTTAACACAGATATTTTTATCACACAAGCCATAATCCGGTGAGTCATCAACATTTTTATTCACCAGACTTGTATTCTTTTCAAAATCATTCTTATCCTCAGGGTTGGGAATGTTATTATTTATACCATGCTCTGTGTTCAATTTTACAACTTCTGACACACACTCTTTCGCAAAAGGCTCATGACTTGCAGCAACTGAAATGTGATTGCAGCTTTCTTCTGGAATGCCATGCTGTGAATTGCTATTTTCTGCAGTTGTATTGATCATATTTTGCTCCTCTTCATTATGTCCCTGACAAATACCCGCTTCCACACAAGATTGACTTGTTATTGGATCATTGGAAAAACATTGAATGGGATGTTCCGAAGGCATATCCAATGCAGGTGTGGAAGCTTTTGGTGAAAAAATATCATCAGGAGTGCCACAACCATTAACATTTCCTTCAATAGCATTATGTGTTGTCTTCTGCCGTTTGCTCTTTTCATTCTCTGTTGAATATTCTACAATTATTTGGCAACTTAAGAAATTAGGTAAAGCTGGGGACTCATGTAATGGGTGCTTTATAGTAGCATCCGTCTTCGGTGAAGAATTATCCAGTGAAAAATCCGGACCTTCACGCTCAACAGCTTTACCTTGTGTCTTCTTTCTCGCTATTTTCTGCTTCTGCGATGAATTTACATCCTCTGTACTAGTGGAACCTCCCAAATTGGTTGTTGCTGGAGGCCCCATATGCAAATCATTTACAACATCCATCACAGATCTTTAAACTGAAAAGCACCTCCTAAACTAGAAAATGTACAGAGGCTGCAAATCCAATACCAAACCAGTGGTGATAATCGAAGATCACCCAGCAAAAACACCTTTCTCTGTATCTAAATATATTTTACAGGACCACCCAGCAAATCCACATTTTTCTGTACCTATATATTTACAAGGAGTTCAACTTCTCCATCTTTAATTTTCCCAATTGGACTGTTCCTATTGAATCTATACTCCCATCTATCGCCACAGACTCTTTCAAAAAGCCTGCAAGACAAAACAAGAGATCAGCCCAAAACAGCCATACAAAGTTTCAGAACTCCAAATAGTGTGTCCTAAACAAGGTTTTAAATTCCATTCCCATCCTTGACATTGAAGACAAATGCGGCCACAATTGGCCACAATTGTGATCGTGATGCAGATGCAGACAAAACCTCGGTCCTAAATTCACCAATCCGCCAAGAAATGAAATTTGAATACCTAAATCACAAATGGTTTAGATAAAAACAGAATCCCAAAACAACATTATGCCAAAAGAGAACTTTTCTGTCATTTTTGCTGAATCCATAATTAACTACACATAATTCTCCTATTGGATTTCAGGCATAGACCCCAAGAACATCTTTTCTTTTTCATTTTCATTTTCATTTTCATTTAAACAAAATAAGATAAGATAAAACAAAGTGACATGCTTTCTTCCTACTGAAAATGAAAATCCAAAACACAAGAATGCAGAAAGAAGGCACAGATTCATTTCATCTTTTCACCAGTAAAGGTAACAAAGAGGGCAAAAGAGAAATTAAGAGCATACAGAGTGCAATTGAAAAATGAAAGATTGAGAGTAAGAGAAACAAAAACCTCGATTCAGTTCGAAACGTGCAGAGAGAGAGAGAGAGAGAGAGAGAGAGAGAGAGCTGTTGCAAATCGTCGCTTTTAGGGTTTCAAGTTTACTGGCGCGTTACGTATGGTTTTCACTGTAATGTGAATCTTATCCTCCGGAGGGTTTATTCTCTTCTTGCTCCCAAACACCCACCTAAGCACCAATTAATGAATAATGATGGCAAAGGTTGTATCCAATCACATTCACAAATTACAACTCTTTGTAAAATTTTACTAGAATCTCTACCTACACCGAGGGAAGGCATATGTCTTCTTAGTTGAATAAGATGTATGAATTATAAATTTTATAATAATAAAAAAATTAGAGTTGATATTTATGTGAGTCATATGTCTATTTAAAATGTTCAGAAAATATATATGATGATGTATGAATTATAAATTTTTTAATAGTTTCGATATTGAATAATAATAAAAAAATTAGAGTTGATGCTTATGTGAGTCATATGTCCATCTAAAATGTTCAGAAAGCATATATGATGTGTTTTGTAGGAAGGAAAAAAAGTGTAAAATAAAATGAATAAAAATCAAAAAGTGATGTATGCCAAAGGTCCAATTGATTTGGATAGATCCATAGTTCTCTAGCCAATCAGCACAAGCATTTCCTTCTTTCAAGGTGATTTTGAACACTAAAAACCAGTCTCGAACCATCATGTTTCTAATAAAATGAATCAGAGACAGATCAGGGTGGAAGTTTGTTGGAGGATCACAAATAAAGTCCAACGCCATTTGGGAATCACTTTCGCACTTCACAAAGTGAAAATCATCATCCCAAGCCTTAGAAAGACCATGATAAATAGCAATGAGTTATGCGTGCATACTAGTTGTAAAACCACAATAACCTGAGAAGGTAGATATCCAATTACCAAGATAGTCTCGAGGGATACCGTCGAAGCCTAAATGATCAAGATTTCCTTTGGAGCTCCTATCCATGTTGACCTTGATAAAAAGGCCTTGTGGTTCGAACCGGCATGTTGAAAGGCCACTAAAATATCGTTATAGATAGTTCGAACCTGATTAATAAGACACCAAATGTTTAGATTCTTATCATTAAAAACAGAAGCATTCTTTGCCTTCCAAAGAGTTCAATATGTCACCACAATCAAGGAACCCCTAGAGCTTTTCAAATTAGACACCACCATTCATACCAATCTACAATATAGAAATTCGGTTGTTGATCAACCTTCAGATGACACCTAACTTGTTGAGATAATCCACAATCCCGAAGTAAGTGGATCGTCGTCTCCTGTCCATTGTTTGCACCTGTTACAAGAGAGATCAAAAGAAACATGTCTATAGACATGAAAAACATTAGTGGGGAGGCTCCCATGTAAGGTAAACCAAAAAAAATGTATGATATTTTCTGGAAGTTTTAGTGATCACACCAGGACCAGTTCTTAAATTGAGTATTAGGCGATAGTTTCTCGACAAGACCCATAATGGAAATACTATATGAGAAGTATAATGAATTTTTAGGTATTTTGTTTGAGAGAAATAAAGAAAAAAATACATAAAAGAGAAATAAAAGAAAAATAAGTTTTTTATTATAGATTATTGATTTTAGCTTTTGATAATCAATATTTTTCTTGTGCTTTTAAATTGTTGGAAAATTAAGAAAATTATCATAAGAATTTCAATTCCTCTAGATGTTTCTAGTTCCCACAAATAAGTTTGTATTTGGCATTTTTAAATTGACAAAAAAAACATAAAATTGTCATAAAACGTCGATTTCTAGTTGGCCCAAATAAATCACCATAAAATTGTCTCATTTCACCTAGTAGTATTCATTTTCACACAATTTTGTAGAAAAAAAGTATAAGCATCATACCATTTTATTTCTCTCTTATCTTAGTTCCTTGCAACTAAACAACCCCAGGTTTTCATATAGACATGGCAACGGGACTCGAACCCGTGGGTATCCATCCGAATCCGCCCCAATTTAAACAGGAAAAAAACCGAGTTTATCGGATTCGGATTTTCCCTGATAACAAAAAGCAGGGACGAGGAAAGATATGGGATTACTGATACTCGCCCCGCACCCGAACCCGCCCTCGCCATACTTAAATTTACAAAAATACCCTTATATGTATAAGGAGAAAAAATGAACCCTAAGTCCTTAACCCTCACCCATACTTCTCAGTTCTCACTCTCGACGGCTGGGATGCTCACTCACGGCAGCTTCTCTCTCACTCACAGCGCTAGATGCATTCACGGTTGGGGTGCATTCACAATCACAGCAAGTAACCATTGTTATTTATCTTCCTGCATTTTTTTGGTCCCATTTCTTCCCAAAACATTCACCTCCAATCTATTCACTTCCATACGCAGAACCCTAGCATCTTCCTCCAATTCAAAGCTCTTCTGAGGCTTCACTATCGTTCGCATCTTCCACTAACTGAAAATAGAGCTTGCACGCGTCGCTAGCCCTGCAAAATTGTTTTCCCAAATACGTTATAATAATTTTCCCAAATACTTATGGTGCAAATGTTCTGGTACATAGCTTCTAGTTTTCTTTCTGGTTTGCGGGTTCTTAAACTCTCACTTGCTGGGTTTTTCGGTTTATGTTCAGTGGGTTTATTGGTTACTTAGCACGGGTCTTTGTTGTTGTTGGTTACAGTAGTATATAGGTTTTTTTTGGGTTCCATATAGCCTTTCTCATAGGTTTCCCATATGGAGCTTATTGTATATATTTGTCCCTTTCTCATAGGTTTCCCATATGGTTACAGTAGTATATAACGTTCTTACAATAGTTTTGAGATTGGAGTGTAAGAAAAACTAAATAATCTAATCATGCTTATACACAAATTAACATAAGCAATTAGATTAAGTGTGGAAAAATTAAGATCATAAATACCTCCCGTCATTGCTATTCTTGTTTGCTCCGAAGATGAATGTGTAGTTGTCCATGAGTCAAATAATCTGTAAACAATTTATAGGTATCCAAACTAATATGACTTTTGACTTAAGGATCTTCTATGTTTTCACTATCACTCACTGATGGTGTATTGAGATTTTCATATAGCAAGCACAGGGACCTTGGCCTTGCACATCTCCTTTTATAACTTCTTCCCATCAAAGATGTTATTTTGATATGCATAAAGCATTGGCTTAGTTGCTAAAAAGATAAGGGATAAGATTAAATGATAAGATTAGCAACAACTTAATCCTAAGAAGATAAGGTGAGTGGACCACCTTATGTGGTTTTGATTTAGTCAATCAAATAAACCAACATTCTCCCACTTGGTCCACATATCTTATCATATACTTTAGTGAGAAATAAAATACATGAATCATGGGGATAGTTCCTGTAATATATATGCGAGTAGTACCTTCCATGTATTACATTGCATTATATTTCTCAAGCCCATACAACTTAATGAATAAACCCAATGTTTATTCTAGGTCCAAACTTAATTGATGTTTCTTAGAATAAATAACTGTAGATGCGCATAAACTAAATGAAAAACATCACAATAGAGTTTCTTAATATCATTTTTACAATGAAAATCATATATGAGAACCAAGTCTCATCCTTTCCACATGATCCTTAAATTTGAATGGTGGCATACCCTAAAGGATCGACAATCATTAATTCAGTGCTAATGTGCTCAATAATCACTGTATTATCTTTAGCACATTCTCGTATGGCTAGATACTTAATGTCGATGTCCTTGCTTCGACTACAAATTTTGTTATTCTTAGCCATATAAACAGCATCTGAATTATCACAGTATATCTTCATGACTTAGAAATGGAATACATAACTCTAAGCCCAGAAATGAAACTCCTTATCCATACACCATGTAAGGTAGCCTCAAAACAAGAAACGAACTTAACCTCAATAATGAAAGTAGCAGTCAATTAAGGTCTGCCTGATACTTCTCCAAGACACAGCTCCACTGGCTAGCATAAAAATAAATCCTAGAGTCAATTTTCTCGAATCAACGCAGCCAGTGTAGTCTGAATCTGAGTAGTCAATCACTTCTAAATTGTCAGTCCGTCTGTGCATAAGCATATAATCCTTAGTTTCCTAAAGGTATCTTATTACTTTCTTTGCAACTTTCCAGTGGTCAAAACCTTGGTTACTTTGATATTTCCTTAACACTCCAATCGCAAAAGCAATATCAGGTCTTGTGTAGACCTGAGCATATATAAGGCTTTCAACAGTTGAAGCATAATGAATTCCCGCTCAAGATTATTTTTTTCGGGCATTGGCTTAAATTAAACCTGTCACCCTTCATAATGGGAGCTATACTTGTTGAACAATCACTCATTCTAAATCTTTCCAAAACTTTGTCAATATATGTCTCTTGAGACAAACCAAAACACCTCTTACTTTGTCTCTTGATGCCAATAACGTAAGAGGCATCACCCATATCCTTTATATCAAAGTTCTTAGAGAAATTGTTTAACCTCATATAGTAAACCCTTATCATTGGTTGCAAAAAAAATATCATCTACATATAAAATAAGGAAACAAATTTTGCTCCCACTGATCTTATGGTATATACAATGATTCATGACATTTTCTACAAAACCAAATGAAGAAACAATGTCATGAAATGTTAAGTACCACTGACGGGAGGCTTGTTTCATATATAGATTTCTTAAACTTGCATACCAATTGCTCATCCTCAATAGAGGAGAATCCTTCACGTTGTTTCATATAAACCTCTTCCTCTATATCTCCATTGAGAAAAGTTATTTTCACATTCATTTGTTGCAACTCTAAGTCAAAATGTGCAACTAGTGCCAGAACGATGCGAAGAGAATCTTACTTAGATACATAAGAGAATGTCTCCTTGTAGTTGATTCCTTCCTTTTGATTAAATCCCTTGGCTATGAGTCTTGCTTTATATCTCTCAATGTTGCCTAAATGAGTATTTCTTAGAAAGACTCATTTACATCTAATGGCTTTTGCACCATCAAGCAACTGAACAAGACCCGAGACTTCATTCGATGCCATAGAATTCATCTCATTTTTTTATAGCATCATACCACAAGTTTGATTCTTTAGAACTCATGGCTTGTGAAAACGTTTCAGGATCATTTTCAGCTCCAATAGTATAGTCAGATTCCTGTAGATACACAACAAAGTCACTCGGTATCACTGATTTCTTTATTCTAGTAAATCTCCTTAATGTTGTTTCATTATCTTCTTGAGAAACTTGTTGTTCAATTGGTTGATTAAAAATTTCTTCTTGCTTCTCATGAACAACTTGATCAACTAGATTATCAGCAGATTATGGATCTTGAATGATAGGTTACACAACACCCGATTGAGTTGGAAGGGTATTGTTAATAACAACCAATCTAAGATTTAAAGTGGATGGTTGAGTAACTGAATAATCTTTCTCAGAAGCAAAATTTCTGGATTGATCCCACTAATCAAGTCATTCTCAAGAAATTCAATATTTCTTGATTCCATAATCCTTGTACTTTGAAATGGATAATACAAATTGTATCCCTTAGACCGTTCAACATATTCAATGAAGTATCCACTAATGGTCCTTGGGCCAAGCTTCTTTTCTTGTGGATTATAGATTCTCACTTCAGACGGGCATCCCCAAACGTGTACTTGTCGCAAACTCGATTTCCAACTCTTAAATTACTCAAATGATGTCTTTGGGACAACCTTAATTGGAACTCGATTCAATATGTACATTGCCGTCTTTAGTGCTTCAGTCGATAATGACTTAGGAAGGTTGGAAATACTAAGAATACTTTACACCATGTCCATTAAGGTTTGGTTTCTTCTTTTTGCCACACCTTTCTGATCCGGAGAACCAGACATAGTGTACTGGACAACAATCCCATGTTCTTGAAGAAACTTCACAAATAGATCAGTGTTTGTCCATTCTCTGTGTATCTACCATAATATTCATCACCTCTATCAGATTTCACGAACTTAATTTGCTTTCCACATTGTTTCTCCCCTTCGGCCTTAAAAATTTTAAAGGCATCTAAAGCTTCATCTTTAAAATGAAGTAAGTTATGAAGGTGATAAATTATTTCAGACTACTTGCGTCCATGTCTGGACAAAAAAATATCTGTATGTATGATTTCTAATAGATTTGAACTCCGTTTTGCACCTTCTTAGACTTGTTAGTTTGCTTACCCTTAATGCAATCTATACAAGTATCAAAATCAGCAAAATCCAAAGCACTAAGTACCCCTTCATTTACCAATATCTTAATTCTCTCGATAGAGATGTGTCCTAATGTTAGGTGCCACAACATAGAGAAATCCTCATTCATAACACATCGATTCATGCCAACATTAAC
>PYAF01000545.1:94206-115443 GCA_007407185.1 Glycine tomentella
AAGTTGAAAACAAATTCAGAACATTGCTTCCTTAAAGCTTTGAAAAGAAACTTCTTGCTTTTGACATCAATTTAACAACTCATGAATGTTTTGTGAAAGCAAGAACTCTATGAACCCAGAGAATCACAAAAGAATGTTTGGAAAGCCTTTGAATGCTCAGAAATACGGATTGATCAAGTTAGAAAAACAGCTGAGCAAAGGTTCTATTTATAACAAACTTTTGTAACCGTTGGTAATCGATTAAATACGCTCCTGTAATCGATTATTTTGCTTATATAATCGATTAATCCAAGACTGTAATCGATTAATTTGTTCATCAAATTTCTGGGTATGATTTACAAACAAAATAATCGATTATTCTGACGAGTAATCGATTACACCAGAAAGATGTTCAATAATGAAAACACTGTGTAATCGATTACATCCTTCGGTAATTGATTAAACCAGGAAGATGTATAAAACGAGTTTAAACTATGTAATCGATTACAACTTCTGGTAATCGATTAAGCCAGAAAGCTTCTAAGCCAAGAAATGTATTGGGTAATCGATTACGGATTTTGGTAATCGATTATGACAGAAAGCATATAAGCATAGCATATGATGTAATCGATTACTATCTTGGGTAATCGATTAAGATAGAAAGATGATTTTTAGTTTTAGCTAATGTAATCGATTACAGCTCATTGGTAATCGATTACAATGATCATCAAGGCAGTTTAAAATGTGAATCAAGATAAAATAATCGATTAACCCGATACGTAATCGATTACATTGTTCTTGAAAAGTTTTCCAGAATATACAAAGAACAAAATAATCGATTCTTATCTTAAAATAATCGATTAATCCAGTAAGAAACTTATTTTTTCAAAAACCTTCTGATGTGTTTTAAAAACTTAAGCAATTTTATCAAAGCCTTGTGAACTCTATTTCTTAAACACATAGATTCAATGAATGATGTGAATGCAATGCACTTGGATCACCAGAAATGCTTTCTTCCTTTTACATTCAATCACAAATTAATCTTCAAGGCTTCATGACATGTTGAAAGTTCAAAACCTTCCTTCTTGTATCAATTTATCCCTTGTGCTTCAAGCAGCTCCCCCTCAATTCAACAATAAGGGGTAGGGATAGGGTTTTGGGTGGGTAGATGAAACCAACATTTTGTAAATCCATTGATGTCTCTCTAGCTTTTCTTCAAGGAACATTAGAAGCTATGAAGCTTTTAACTCGTGCGCAAGAAGTGGGCTCAAATTGATGTTGTCGAGCAAATTTTAGAATTCCTTTGACAGCTAGCTACTACTTCTAATTTGATTGTTTCCTCAATTTTGCCTCAGCAAAAATTAGATTAGGAAAAAAATAATCATACATTTTAATAGAAGCAAAACAAATTCTTGAAAGATTTGTTTTCGTTGTTAACACTCTTGGAAAGTGACACATCACACCTTTCTTTTCTCTCATTTTTTTCTTGTGATTCATTAGTATATTGCTTTGTTACCTACTTGTCCAACTTAGTTATTTCCATTGCATGATTTATTTATGGTATAACTAAAGAAAATAATAAGGACAAAACCAACCTACCGTAAGCTTTAACAAGATAAACTACATATTAGACTAGTGCTCAAACGTTCCTTGACTCTTTGTGCTATTAAGGAAGAAAATGATTACAAAGATTATTTTTTCTTTCCGGCAAATATTAATAGTTAATTGTTAATAAATGGACACTATTCAATAATGTATCATATTGCATTTGGCCCCAAAACTGAGCTTTTATATTTTTAGAAGAATAGCAAGAAAAAGGGAGGAATATTGGTGGAGATGAGTTGGCTGTAGATAGAATTCCCACACAAGGAACCAACACCTTAGGAATCCTCGAAAATAAAACGGCAAAATAAGTGAACATACCCGCTCAAAACGACACCCAAATTACACACACAACCATGCCTTTCACGGTTCTCTGTTAACCCTCGCTTCACAAAAACTTAGCAACACCTATTAACTATAAACAATAAATGTTTGGCTATCACTTTCTAAAAATACTATGAAATGAATCCCAACCCATTTTCAGTTCATTAAAGTGCAAAAGCAGGAGACAAAAATACAAAATAAAGCAAGAAACAAGATAATGGAGCTTCAGTTCAGATGACTAACAGTAACAGTAGTAGTAGCGCTGCTGGGAGAGGGATGTCCGACTTGCGACGGTACACGAGCAGAAGAGTCTGGACCGTGGTTCGTGGGTGTCGGAAATGGCTTCTGGACGGTGGATCGCGGTTCGTCGGCGTCGGAAATGGCGTTTGAAGTTGTCTCTCTCCACCTCGAGTCTCGTCTCCTCCGGTCTCTCACTCTCGAGTCTCTTCGGTCTTCTCTCTCAGCCTCCCTCGGCGGCTCGGCCTCTATCAGAAAATGAAAATCACTCTCAATCTCTCATTCACTCTCAACCACAGAACCACTCACAGACTCACCACTATTACCTAATATTATCTTTCTAATTTTTATTTTATTTTTATTAAAGGCAGACTAATTGACTAATTGACAACATGTATTATTTTTATTTGATTTATTTGGTGGGTTGCAGCCCGGCGGGCTGGCCCGGCCCGGGCCCGATTTTGGCCCGCATTTTTGTGGGCCGGGCGTTTACTCATTGTGGGCTTGAAAATTCAACCCAACCCACATTTTTTTGTGGGTTAAACGGGCCGGCCCGCCGAGCCAGACCCGTTTTTGCCAAGGCTAAGCACAGCGACAAACATTTGGCTGGATATATTACCTTGTTACAGGTAATTCGGGTATAATTCATTTACATTGTGTACAAACAACAAAGTTTGTGTATTGTTTTAATGAATTTTAATTGTTAATATGCAGTGCTGGATATACAAGCATTTCCCTATTATAGGGAATTTCGTTGAGAATGATCAATACCAGGAGATACAACCACGTGTCTGCCACTGGAAGACCGCGAAGGCGTTACCTCTGGCAACCTTCGTAATCGACTAGATAGGTTGACCCCTACTGATGTTTGTTAGATGTCGTATGGGAAGTACCGTGCCCACAGAGAATTTGAGATTATTGCTTTGTTTTCTGGGACCCTCAAATGGGGTCCACTCACTGTGAGGTATTTACCAAAACGGGTTCTTAGATAGTTTGGATATGTTCAACACATTCCAGAACTGAAGGTGTCAGAGGTGGCTTCTTATGAGGATGTGGACGACAGGTCGATGCACTTCACGGACTCCTTAGTTGTGACTGGAGACTTGGTTGAATATCAAAGTCAATGTGTTGCTGGATATTTGCAGTGATTTTTTGTGACATTGTTTTTTGTATATTGATGCACTTAGGAATTTGCCCCTTTTTATGACATTTGATGACATTTATGACATTTGGACAACTAAGTTACCTGCTTACTTGTAATTAAATATTGATGCAATTATGAAATTTTACATTTTATGAATTGTTCAAAATATTTTTAATCATCATCCAATTCAACATGTTGAGTGCGCAACTTCATAGATTTATTATACAATTCCATTCGACCAATGTAATGATTGGGCCAGTCTTCAGCTTCATTGGTACAGTAAGCAGCCCACAAGAATGCGGTTGATGGCAAAGGACAATTGTCTCTTAAGAAAACCTAAGTGACACAAAAATCATGTATATGAAACACACACATTCGAAATCATAAAATTAAGCAAATTTATACTCATACCTGAACAAAATGATTACCAAATACATGATCGATGCACAGAATGCTATGAGCGTGGGGATGTCTAGGAGGTTAGCTTCTTAAAGGGAAGAACATCATACTTTGAAACAAATGATGTCCACAAAATGACTTAGCCAAAGCATGATTATGATTGTCACATACTACCTTCACCATCCACCCTTGACCTCCCAGCACTGGTTTGTCGCGCAGCTTAAACGTACAATCACATTTTCTAGTACTAGTCGTTGAAGGCATGAAACCTTTTTTTCCATGGTTTATATTTTCCACTCCTTTCACAACCAATTAAAACAAATGATGTTCTTCCTATCTTTCCAGTTTTTATGTCACCCCTCATTATAACAGCTACAAAACCATTATCATTTGCAACAATTCGAGCCCATTTCAATATCTCATCACGTGATTCGAACACCTACAAAAATGAATAATACATCTTTAACCTTCTTAATTCATATGTTTAACAACTTCAACTACATTCATAACCAAATTATTACCTCAGTCGTTTTGAAAGCTGCAAAACACTCAACTAAAAAATTATTATTTTGAAACACATCTGGGTCTGCTCCAACGTCTTCATTCATAATCACTTCTTCAGATATAATACTGTCATACATCCACTTATCACTGTCCATCTAACCAAATTTAAATAAAATTTAATCATTAACAAAAACATACGCATAATAATAACATTGACTAACATTAAATTCATAATATAAAACAAATTACAATAACACCATTTACATAAAGAATCCAAATATTAACCTATTGTTTTCATCCACCAAATTTTCATCATCTATTGATTATATTACATTTAATTCTTCAACTTAAAATCAATTATAATAAAATTTATTTTAAAAAATCATTTTAAAAAAAATTCAGTTGTACGGATTGTGTAATCCTTATGACTTAAATGGATTGTGTAATCCGTATGATTCTTACAAATTGTCTAATCCATATGAATCATAAGGATTACGCGATCCGTAAGAAGCATACGGATTGTCTAATTCGTATGATTCATACGGATTAGACAATCCGTATAGCTTAAGCATGCACCAGTTTTTTACGGATTCGGTAATCCGTGTAATCCCTATGGATTACCGAATCCGTAAGGTGAAGAAAACACTTATCTCTCTTGCAACCATGAAGACGTCACCGACCGCTCCACTCCGACGAAGCAATGGCTTAAATGACCAACAAACACCACCTCCAAAAAGAAAACCAGCAATGCACAACTCAAACAAACCAAAATGCAAAACCGAAAAGCTAAAATGAGCGTAGGAGAAAATGCAAAACCAAACAAGTACAGCTTTGAAACCAGCAACTTAATGAAACCATCCAAGGGTATTTCTGGAATTTCAAAAAATTGAAATGGTGTATGAGAAAATCAAATTCTGTATGAAGCACACCCTTTACTTTTTTTGTGCTACTAGGGACTAAAAGCCCAAACTAAAAACGGCGAAAGAAAGGAACTGCAAAAACATCCACAAGCATAGGAATCTAGATCCAAACCGGAGGAGAATGAAACACATAGAATTAATGGCGTAAATAAATCTATGATAAGTTTATTAAAAAAATTTAAGTGGTTGGTTGATGTAGTATCATTACATCATTTTCTGAAAAACATATTCTTAGTTTGAGTTCAGTATTTTTAATAAATTTTATAAAATATTAATTTCATAAATTTTCTTTTCGAAATAATTTGTTAGAGGGCTAAATTAAAATTTCATCATCGTAATTTTTTTTCTTGTTTTAGAATGATGTGCTTTAATGTTAATCATCAATAAATTCTAACAATTTGACTTTTAAATTGGCAGACAAATTTATTTCAGTAACCTACTATAATTTTTTTAAATTGATATATTCATTTGAATTTATTATATATTTTCAAAATTTAATAAACTTGGTAAGATACAAGATATTATTGGTAAATTTTCTTGATATTTATAGAGGTTGCTTTGTAAGATGTCGGTGATACATTAGTAGGGGTTCATTGGAAGGACATTTAGCATATATTGTTTTAGGTTACACCTCATGCCTTTTTTACTATAAGGTTGTTTAGGAGGACCTCTTTAAGTTTTTTAATATTTAAATCCACAATTAGTAATTTATAATAGATTAGAGACTTGCTTGTACATTGTTTACATGTCGAACTATAACATGATATTAGTTGAATGCATAATATCTTGAATGTTCTTAATAATTGTTGAAAGGGATGAATTGTTTTATTGTTGAAATTAATTGACTCGTATGGATAATTGTTTTTTTTTTTTTTAAGTAAGCTTACCTTTGTTTGCACTTTGTTTGTGTGACTGTAATGATTGTGAAATTGAGCTTGTGGGAGCTATTGTCAAGACGTTAGCACGTCCAAACCTTCCATTTTGAGTTTTTGGAGGATGCCATTGATCATGGCGAAGCAAACCTTGTAGAGAGTGCACTACACTAGAGATATGCTTATTATCGTTGACCTAGTTGACATACCTGCTTTGACGATGATAATCAATGTGATGGTTGAATTCTGGCTTCCGATTGTGGAGTTGGGTTGAGAACTATTTTATACCCCAGGAGATCATCAATGATGAGAGGAACCATACCCTAAAAGAAGTTGCTTAGTAGGACCTCTATCATGACATTCATCGGGGTTCAGTCTAAATTTAAAAAATACTAATTACAATTATGACAATAATCAACAGTGATGGCACTAGTTGTGGTATTAAGTGCGGTAATGGACGATTGTAGTGATGGGTAGTGACGATTGTGATAATAGTGGTATTGGTGACGATTACTTAATATGCAAATAGAAATTGAAAAATTGAGGTGTAAAATATGAAATTTAAAGTGACTTAAACTAATTTTATAATTTCACATTGTCTTCAAATTAATTCTAATTCCAAAAGGATTTCCAAACATAAAACTTAGAATTAATGGGACCAGTTTAATTTCATGCTCAATTCTAGACCCTGAATGGACACCAAGTCCCTCCAAATTCTCCAAATATTAGAGGGGAGAGAAGTAGAAGAGAGGGATTTTAGCTCTCTCCACTACGCTCCAAACATGTTGGAAAGCACACGAGAGAGACAATTTTGGACTCCAAACTAAGATTTCTTCTTTTGGTAATGACTAAACTAAAATTAATCTCGAAAAACCTTCATAAGGAAGAAAACTGACCTTAAAGAAAACAGTCTACAAGAAATCTCAAGACAATATCATTTTTTATAAAAAAAAAAATTATGTAAAGAAAACAGTTTACAAGAAATATTTCCTTTTGAGAAATTTTCGCACAAGCTAAACTCGTGCACTATACAAAAACCAGTGATATTGTCACTTAAGTAACAAGCTCAGATGGTAGCCGGGATTTCTGCCGGAGAGAGGACTTGCTTCAAATCAAATATATGATAAAATAAAAGACCAAGGTCAATTTGAATTATAATTAATCAAAATATAATAATGCATCACCAATCCTCCACGATTAAAAACAAATTTGATTAACAGCATATCTGCAAGAAAAGCTTCTTCATTCCATGGTTCAGTTCGCGGAAGATATTTGATGAGGTCACTAGTAACGAGAAAAACTTCTTAGTCTCTGCCAACCCACGAGATGCTTTGGAACATTTAAAAAGAAAAGAAAAAATAATGCACCAAAAAAAAAAGATTACCGTATTCTTTTAGTATCTTTTTTTACTTGCAATTCCTTCTAGTTATTAGCTTATAAAAACAATAAAGAGAGAACTAATTCCAACTTTGCAATATTCACGAGAAAACCACATCAAAATGCTATTATATAACATGAGGTGGAAACTATAAGTTAAAAGCAAATCACAAGAATAACAAGTAGAAAATACAATACATACATATTGGGGACGACCAAAACTTCTTCAGGAACTTGAATGTTGATCAATCATTCTTGCACCTAAGTAGTACACCTTTAATTGAGAGGAGACAAACCCGGAGAAGCAAGCATTGATGTTTCCTGTTGAAATGATGCACCTATATTGACATTTAATGTTGGAGAAACATTTGCAAGCATTGATGTTTCCTGTTGAAATGATGCACCTATATGACATTTAATGTTGGAGAAACATTTGCATGCTTCACTTTCATACCTTGACATACTTGTCAACATAACCCTGCAGAAAATGTAGGGAATGGAACATCACTAAAAGCAATTTGAATATTAACGCTTAGGCATATTGTTATCCTTAAATCAACTTTCCTATTCTGACAAGTAATCTATAATGTTTTGGTAAAACAATTCTTATATAATGCTTCCCATCTCCAACTCTTTTATTAAAAATAAAAGAAAAAGGTAGTTGCTTGCATATAAAAATCATTGGAAGATAGACCACTGATGAAGTTCAATAGAACACTAAAACCTGTCTTACAGACACATGTAGACAAACTATCTTGAGTTTTTGATCTATGTAACAAGTAACACAGTTCAGTACAGAAGCAATTTTTCAGTTAAAAACACTGAAGGAAAAATTTAAAATGCTGTTAAAATCACAGTACTGGCCCTTTGAAACAAGTCACAAAGAATTCTTCTTTTTCATTTAAATATACTTATATTTCAAGACAAAAAGGTAAGTCTCTGCACCAAACCTCACATCATTTTGTCAGTGACAGAGATTTGTTTATAAAATAGACCTTTATTAACTCTCAGCACAGCTTCAGGTAGGGATGCAAACATACAAAACCAAACACAGCAGCTATGAGCTAATCAATTACCATCACAAGTTTAGTCAACTTTCGCTGTGATGAATCAATATATTGACTTATCTTCACTTGGGACTTGGGTACACGGTGGCCTTTCATGGCTCCTGACACTTTATCCACAGTCTTTTTCACAATGGTTTTGAAAGCCACCTTACTCATATTACCTTGCCGCCATGATGGTTTCAAAACCTCCTTTACAAAATTTGCAATGGAAACTTTGAACAATTTCATCGATCTGGAATCCTTGCTCTTTTTTCTTTTCCCAGGAGACTTGACCTGATTATTCTCAACCTCCCCTGAAGTCATTTTTGCAACATCCACATCATCACTTAGGCTCTCATTTTCAACAGCACCAACTTCTGCATCTGCTGTTTCACCATATTCATCATTATTTTGAGAAGTGGTAGAGGCAACAGCCCCAACCTCCTCGTGCTTGTTCTTCTCATCCGAGTCCAAAGACATGTAAGAACTTTTGGGCCTTAGGCTGATGTTGGATTCACCGGTAACTTCCTTCTTCTGATCAAAATCAATTTTTTTCAGCGAAGAGGATGATGGTTCAATGCTGTCAAAAAGTGGGTCATATTGGTCACCACCAGACCTAGGTAAAATCTGACCAAGAGCTCTAGCTGATTTTAATGAGGAAGCTGACTGTCTTGATCCAACCCCACCATCATCTTCCCCATTCACAGGAGTATGGTTCAATACTGAAGAATCATAATTGTTACCATGGATTATTTCATTTTCCTGTCTAAAAATACTTGAACTGAATTTGAAAGTTAGTGGTTTCTCAAAGGTTGATGCATAAGGATTATAGTGAGCAGATATTCTTGATCCCCCAAAAGATGGAAGAGAAGTTGAATGATTGTTATCCAGAAAATCAGGTGGATATCTTGAAGCAGTAGCATTCTCCCCAGGCACACCCAAATTAGCCTCAGATACAGAACATTGAAAATTATACATTGATTGTTGCTTCTGTGATAATGAATCAATGTGGGAAGATGTCATAAGATGTCCTTCAGGAGGCAACTTGCCACCCAGAGTAGGTTGTAGTCTGTTCACATCCACCTTCCAGGAAAATTGATTTGGTTGAGGCTGCAGGCTGCCAAATGATGGGGTACTTGAAAATTTTGAATCCTGCATAGGAAGTTGATTATGAAAGTCATCTCTATTGAGATTAGAGCATGAAGGCAATTGACTAGCTGGGTTCCCCTGAGGGAGATGCTTTGGAGAGAAAGGTTCTGTAAGCATGAAAGCTCGGGAATGATCCTGCATTGGAGGGTATGCTTGATCCAGAAATTCAGAATTCTGAGAACCAGTTGGTAACCCAGGCTTCATGGAAGTCTGAGAAACAAAATCAGTTCTTGAATGCAATTGACTCTGATTGAATTCAGATGAAATATATGATTTTACAACTCCTGAGTTTAAACTGGAATTATACACCGCTCTTGGTGGTGGCGGTGGTGGCAGTGGCAAGGATGTCCAAGAGCTATTAGGTGGTACATTGAAGTGAGCATTCTGCATGTGTAATGGAGCTGGGTAAGGTTCAAACTTTTCTCTGGTAGTGGATTGGAAAGGAATGAATGCACTTTGTTGCATCGCACCATACTTCCTAGAAATTTGAGGCATATGCACAGGATTTTCACCCTGGAAATGTGAAACAGCAGAAGCAGGCAACTGGTAAGTATGAAGTGGAAACTCCCCTGAAGAACCACTCTGTGGAGGTAACTCTTTAGAATCCTGACGGTGCAATGAAAGGTGCTCTGATGTGACACATTGCCCAACAGAACTAGTGGCTGACTGTTGCAGAGACGATGACAACAATGGTAACGGTTCACTACCAGGAGCTTCATTAACACTAGCAGAAAGAATTGATCTTTTATCAGGTGATGAATCGGTCACAAAGGATGCATTTACATGCTGAGACGCATAACCAGAATGTTCTGGAATTCCAACAGCAGAAACATTGAGTTGCATTTGCTGAACAAATGAACCATCTTCTGAGTGAATGGCATCTTTATATGTACCAGATGGTTTAGAAGCATCACCACTGCCTAAAGCTTCAGGGTGCAAACCATCAACTAAGTTTTGCTGATGAGAATCCCCTGCTTTCAAACCATCATTTTCAAGGATTAAAGTCTTAGGTTCCTCCCTCACTACTATGGTTTCCTGCTTTTCAGGAGCAACCTCTCTGATACATTCAGATTTACTTAGATTGCTATTAACTGAATGACCGTCAAGATGAATAGTAGTTGATGCAACAGCATGTCTCCATGAATCTTCTTTTTTCTTCATTACTTCCTGGCTAGTTACATTCTGGCAAAGATCCACATCCTGACTTCTGACTCCACGCTCATTAACCAACACTTTAGAAGAAATACTCTTCAGGTCTCCATTAATCTTAGATTCTTTTGCACGAGAACTGGCTTCCAGATCATGTTTATTCCTATAGTGCCTTGAAGTAGCATTCATGTCAGATTCATGGTGAATGTACTTGCAAGATGCTCCTCGATAGCACTTTCCTCGAAGGAAGTCCAAGCACTGATCCTTGTCCCTTTTCACATTCTCACCACGAAAGTCACCTGAACGTCTTGAGATTGGAGACCTACTCCTGCTTCTTCGGTGCCGGGGAGACCAGCTGAAACCAGAAAAAAATGAAAATTCTATATAGTATTTCTTCACAGAGATAATTTAAGATATCAAGAAACAAGATTCAAAATGTAAAGAAAGATAATAAATCCTCATTAGCAGGAGGTTTTTTGTTCAATCCATACAACAAATAACCTAGGAAAGGAAGACTAGTGCAAACTAAAGAAAACTGTTTGTTTGGGGACAAGATTCAAAGGGACATCCTACAAAGTACAACAACGGTACATACCTGCGAGACTTGTTTCTTTTATCCCTTCTCCTCCGGGGACTCCTCCTATTCCTCCTACTCCTCCTGTCTGGAGGAGACTGGCTGCGACTCCAGCTTCTATCTCTTTTGTTTAGTCTCCTTGTCCGATGATAGTGTGAATTATCAGAGTCACTATCTGTAAGACCTTCTTTGAGATGTCTTCCGAATTCATCAACTTTCAGAACATTTGGTTCCAACTTTGAGGTTTTCCCCTCATCATCCTTTTCAGTATTACCACTTTTACTACTACTGTCAATGCCAGTACTCTCTAATCCATCTTTGCCCTTTAAAGCAGACACCTGATTTTCAAGGTTATGCTCACTAGACCAACGTGAGACAGATTTTTTACTGTAATGGGTTTTCTTAGACTCTTGTAATAAATGTGGAGCTATTTCTAAATCACCCTGCGATTTTCTGGAGAGCGGCCCAAACCCCTTTTGGGCACTGGAGGGACTCTTAGATCCAATATCAGTCTCCACATAACTCCCAGAATCTTTATGAGCGGCTGAAACACCAGTGTCAGCACCTCCTGAGACTGTGAAAACATTAGCATCTGCAGCATTGCCTTCATCTTCATTATCTGAAGTGTCATCAGAAGCATAATCTTGAAGAAGTCTTATTGGGCTGCCACTCCTTATGAGTTGCCCAGAATCTCTATCAGTAGCAGTGGTTTCATTGTGATCAGAAATACCAGTAAGTGTGAAATCATCATCTACAGGAGCTGTAGATTTTTCCAAAGCTGTGCCCAGGGGTAACTCAGCCACTTTAGTGGAGTCATTCACAGGACTACAAACCTTGGTAACTGATCTTACAGATTTCATGTGCTCTGATCCAGATAAAGTCTCTGGTCCTGTATTTATTAAAGAGACTTATTAACACCAACAAAATTCTCTGAATAAAGCCATATATTAGAGAGTTAACTCTGGAATGAATTTGACATCAAATAACAAAGTGGACTCTCTTAATATTCTACCACTTCTGAATTCTGATGAACTATGTCAAAAACGACATAAAAAGTAATTTCTTCTGAATGCATTTCACATGCAATGATCATGAACAATGACTTGCTACACCTATCCTCTTTTTCAATAATATAAAAAGGAATATAGTTAATCACTTCAAACTTATTGAAATTATTTAATGAAATGAAACAAATTGGACAAAACAAAATCCTGCAGTGGATATTAAATGAAATTTTGTAGTATGAATAATTACTGCAATCCGTGCACTGCATAAAATCTGTTGGAAATAGTGAAAAACATTAAAACATCATTGGAACTTATGGGAGTTAATGTATCACTGGAAAAATTAGAGTTGTACTAAAAAGGTCAATTCCTTATCATTGTTTGAGTAAATATAAAATTTGTTTATTCTTTTATGCCCATAAACATCAAGGATGCTGAGTTCTCCCACTCAATCAAATTTACAGGACTTCTGTCTAATTTCTACAAGTCTATTTTAAAGTTTCTTAAGTTAATCCTCAAACTATCAAGTCAGATTCAGTGTTTAAAGTGAGAAACTTATCAAAAACTCTAAATTAAATACCAAATTTATTCAGCACTCAAAAATCAGTGCTGAATTGCAGAGCTTAAACTTTCAGTATAATAAAAAACTGCATGTGTCTCTAATTTTGACAAATATCAATCACCAGCATTACTAACTTGATTGAGTAAATAAAAACATGTCAAACCTCCTCCTTTCAAAAGGAAACTCTAATCAAACAAATAATTCCAAAAATTAATTAAAAATAAAGAACAGAGGTTTATCTGAAATAAAACCTTCATCCTGTTTCCTGACTCCCATGGATCCAAAGTATGATGCACTGCAGGATGAGATGTCCTTGGCAGGGTCATTCTCTGTTAAATTCTGCAGCTTCTTTATATTCTGATTCACGCTAAACGCTTCATCATCCCAATTATGTTGATGAGTTAGGACTTCAGTTTCATAATTTGAACCTTGGTCCTTGTCAGAAAGTGTGATATCATCTTAACCCATCCATTGAGAAATAAAAAAAAAAAAAAAAAAGCAGATCAGACTCAACATCTAAAATGAATTTTAATTTGTTTCATTGTTTGGAGTATTTATCAAATAAAAATTGCAAAGTAATCCAAATAAGTATTAGAAGACTACTTTTGGCCACTCATATTCTCTCCTAGCCAAGTAACCAGCTATTATCCAAAACAATACATAACAACTCATCCAATTAAAAACAAAATTATTGACCCACTACCCACCCCCCACAGCCGGCCCAACACACACACTTTTTTCTGTCCTATTCTGCCATAAACTTAGTAGAGAAGAGGATATCAGAATATAACAGCTGAGATATTCAACCTTAGTAGAGAAATTATATCAAGTGAGCAATCTTTAGTCTTTACTCTTTAAAGTGCAAATGGTAACCTGTGACACAAAAATATAGATTTGGGTTCCCAAATATCCCAACCAACAGACACACACTGCTCTTTCCTATTATGTTACATAAACTTAGTAGAGAACAGGATATCAGAATAGAACAGTTGAGATATTCAACCTTACGGCTATTAATAGAGAAATTATATCAACTGAACAGTCTTCTTTACTCTTTAAAGTGCAAATGGTAACCTGTGATGCACAAATAAAGATTTGGGTTCTCACATTTCCATGGTTTGTTATCCAAGTATATTTTATAACACTCAAAACTATGCTTTCCTATCAATGGTTATCTACTCCACACTTTACTTTCAAAAAGTGCACCCTGCACTTTAGAGCATTCAAATCCCATACAACTATATAGACTTACATATTAAGAATATATAACAGCAGAGAGCAGACTCAAACCAATGCTGGACCAGAATAAAGATACCATAATTTAATACCTAAACATAAAAAATGTTAAATATCAGTTTTTGATGCCAGGATCATAACAAAGAAAACTAACCTTCCATTTCCATGTCAGAATCAGCACTAACGGTTGTAACATGCAGATGATACTGTTCCCCTGAAGAGTATATTATATCTGATTGTCTTTTCTTTGCATGCCATCCAGTATCCAAATTATATTTCTTCTTCATCCACAAGAAATAAGTGTGAGAAATTGCAGCTTCGGTTCCTGAGTCTCCACCAAACAAAAATGCATATTCAGGATTCTGAAATTCATCTTGGCGAATCTTATCTTCAATATCAGCACCCTTCTCAGCAATAAGCTGACACAAAGCTTCAATCTTCTCCACAGTTTTTTCTTTTGTTGGCTTGGGTGGGAGAAGATCCTCAGCTCTGCCAGTACCAGCAACCTCTCCACAACTTGCACCATCCCAATTAGAATCAGAATCATGTAGAGGCACAACACCAGATGGATGAGAAGCTACAACTCTGTCAACCGAATCCACAGCCTTTGATTCCAAGCCAGAAACCTTCACAGAGTGAGGATCATCAGTGCGAGCGGCATTTGATACTGCAGAGGTTACTGGCGGCGGAGCCGGCAGAACAGGTGGTGGAGACGATGGCAATGGTGGGGGAACACCAGAAGGCACGTGGTAATTCCCAACAGTTGAATGGAAATAGAGTGAAGAAGGAGGTGGGGGAGGAGCATTATGCAGATTCTGAACATCACCGGGCTGCATAGGAGAGCGATGAAAAGGAGGGTTATACAAAATTTGTCCTTGGGAAACCGAGGGAGGTGGTGGTGGCAGTGGCAATACTCTAATTGGTGGCACTGGAGCCCAAGATCTTTGCGGCCCCATGGTGTTCCCAAGGTGCAATTGAGAAGGGACAGCATATGATTGGCCAGCATTTGGCATCACATTATGGGAACCTTGAACCGCAAGGTTCAAGGGAACTGCGGAAGACGAAGTAGGCGGAGGCGGAGGTCCAGCTAAATACACATTATGAGGTGGTGGAGGTGGTGGTGGTGGCAGCGGTGGACCACCAATATTAGATGGTGGTGGTGGCGGTGGTGGAAATTGATGAAAATGTGGCGGAGCTTGCTGATACTGTGGTGGCAGCACCGGAGGAACAGAACTCTGCCCAAAATGAGGACCGCGATTCACTTGATTATACATCTTCCAGTGAGAACTTTCTATTCAACTAAAACTAGCAATAAACTAACACCAAAATCCCAACCTTCACTGCTTGTAATAGAGTACAGAGGAATGATTCCCTGAACAACAACAACAACACGAGCAATAAAGTGAATAAACAATTCAGAGAAAAACAAGTTACAATATGAAGGGGGGGAAATCCAACTCAGCTAGTCAGTAAACTAGATTCGAATTCCTGAACAGAAGAATTTAGAGAAACAAAATACATTCAAGAAAGAGTGATACATATTTCTATAAACACAGGAAAAAGCAATTCCGCTTACTCTTTTTTATATTTGGATCATCGTAATTGCCGCGAGCGAAACGCTTCGTTTTGATTCTTGCTAAACCAGAATCGGCGAGGGAGAATGAAGATTGGGGTGGGGAGGGGAAGGGTAGGGTTTTGTTGGGAGTGAGTGAGTGAGAGAGATAAACCCTAGCTAGGTGTTACCTAGGGAAGAAGAGGGGTTTGGGGTGAAGTACATTGGATTCGTGTAATTTGTGCGTGATGCGTGAGAAGAAGAAGAAAGAAGAAGAGTTCGGGGGAGTGAAAATAGATAAATGTCGGAAAAAGGCAATAGGCCAAGCGCATCTTGGAACCGTTACTGCCCCTGGGCCTGGGTGGATGGTGTGAAACTCGATCTTTTCTTTTGTTTTTTTATTATTAGAAGTGGTAAATTAGTAAACCCTCGTCTGAATATATATTATTATTGGATTGGATTAATTTCGATAAATGAAAAATAAGAGGAAAAGAAATTAAAAATATGTAGAAAAATATAATTGTTAGTATATAATCAAATACGTGAATAAATTGGTGTGAAATTATTCTAAATTAAATATTTAAAATAGAGTTATTGAAAAATAAAATTTGATCACTAAGACATTAGTACGAAATATTTGCTAATTAAGTTTGACTTTGATCAGAAAATTTGATTAATTATTTTGAATGGAATGTTATCTTTCAATTATGTTTTTATCCATCTAGAAGTGAACTCAAGATTTTGCTTAATAAGAATGAGCAATTGAAGAAATGACTTTTGGTTGAGATTTTTTTAACATAATGTAATTTTTTAAAGCTTTAAAAGGTCAACACAATTTTTTTATACTTCAAAAGTAAAACATTAAAGCAAATTTCTAGAACATAAAAATTTAAAAACATACTTCTTAAGCTAAATTTATTTTTATCTGATATAATAAATGCTTTTATATTATTTTCAACTTTTTACTTTTTATTCATTTAAATAACATATGTTTTATACTTTATTTGTTTTATTCATATCCCTCTTATTTCAATTTTTTTCTCTTCCATTTCACTTATCATCCAAACATAACACTATGTCTAGTGAAAATATTGTGAACTAATACATAGGAGGTGTGCAAGGTGACCCGCCCGAGCCCAAAATCGCACAAACCAAAAAAAACTTGCATTGCAGGTGGTTTGGAGTGACTAAGTGGGTATGACATGTCAAAGAAAAGGGTTAAAACAATGGGTAATGCTTTCTATGCCAGGCAAATTTCTAATACACCCAGCATGAATAATATAATATCGATTTTGTCCAGCTTGTGATTCATAAAGGTTCATACGGATTGTCAATCCGTATGAACCTTACAGATTATAGCAATTCGTAAAAACCTTACGGATTCATAATCCATAAGGTTCTTACGGATTCGCAATCCATATGGGCTAAAAAAATTTAAAATGATTTTTGAAATAATGGTCCAAGTAAGTGTCGAACTTGTAACCTTCCAATTACAAGCAAGGCGCTATAACCAACTGGGTGTATTGGAAAAAAGCCTAGTGTAGAAAGCACTATATTAAAACAATTAGATGTACTAGAGTTCGATAATGATTTCTAGACTCGTCGATAACCAACCTAGCCTAAAGGAGTTTGGCTTACCATTAGTTAATTAGGTCCAACCCAGTTCCTTTCAACAGATTAATTAACCCTACAACACTAAATGGTTTACTTCCCTTCTGTGAAACTAAAAACCTAGCCACTCCCATCTCCCTCAGCCCCTTTTGTCTCTCTCGCACCAACGCGGTGTGGAGCTGACGTCTACATCCATCGCTCACCTCATCTCCCTATCTGACCATCAGACCTTCTATGCCACAAACTTCAACATTGACGCTTCTCGCTTTTTCTCAATGGAGGTGGTTGACACTACCACCAACTTCCACGTTGATTCCTTCCTCTTTTCATGTTGTTGCTTCGTCGTCTTCTATGGAGTTTGTTCGATGGTGGTTTGAGAAGAAGGTGGCACCATAAAAGGAGATGACTTCCAACGGTGGGTGATTTCATTAAAGCTAATGTGATTTTGATGGTGGCCTAGGGTTCAATGACAAAAAATGGGACCCTTGGGGCTCATGCCCTATTGTAGATAGTCTGCTCTACCTATGTCGGTTGATGATAAGGGAAACCATGGACAACGATTGTTTGCTTGATTAGGAACGACAAAATGTGACCCTTGGGGTTCATCCGCTTGTTTGTAGTTAATCCCCCCCCCACCCCCCCAACTTGTTTCCTGAGTAAATCTATATGGGTGATATTTAGTAGCCTCATAATGCTAGTTTTGGCCTCTAAGACTAGTTGTAATGGCCTAAAATATAAAGGTAGTTGCTTGAGAACTGAGGTGAGAGGACAATCCAATTACTTCGGTAGCATTTGGGTGTTGCCTAGCCATTTGGGTGGTCCCAATGACGCCGGAGGAGGTCCATACACCTTAACACTTGTCATAGGTCCAATGATCAGAGGCTGACATGGCTGAATCTATGCAAAGAATTAGTTGGTGCCTCCAACTGACCATGGTGAGCTTTCCTCCTCTCTAGCTTTTTTAATCTCATTATGTACCAGGGGATTCACAATATCTTCCAAATGTTGAGAAATCTAGTACATGATATCTTGTACTCCTATCTCCATGAGCTTATGGATATAAGAAAGTGCAACTACAAGATCTAACCCCTTGAGAAAAAAGAACAAAAGTAACTACAGTTACACAATTATATAAAGGGACAAGTGCATGATTTGGTTCTTGATCAATTGTACACTGAAATAACATATATCACACTAGACGAGGGGGGTTGAATAATGTATTAGATAAATGCTAAGCTTTTTTCGCAAAGAAAGATTCTCCTTAAATAGATATGCAAAAAACCAAGTTACTGTTTGTTTCATCCAAGGAATGAAAAGCAATTTTGATGTAAATAACTAACTATCGTCCTATGCAAGATAAAACAATATTTTCACAAAGCTTTTCAAAATAACACTCATGTGACTAAGTGCGTCAAAATAAGCTTAAGAGAATATAAGTCAAATAACTTAAGAAAGAAGTAGAAACACTTAATAACTACCCATGATCTTAGATTTTAAGAGATCATGGATTACATGATTTTAACTTCCTAAGTTGCTGACTTTTGTTGAAATTGTGGTCTCATGTTTCTTAGAGTTGTTGCAAATAAACAACTGTAATTTTCCACTAACAACTTCTCTTATTTTTATAGGAATTATGGATCCACATGCATTTGATCTTGAAAAAATTACTTACAACTGTCTTCCACGTTCAAATACTACTTTAGACTTGGTCTTGCAAAAAATTGGATTGATTCAACTCTTATGTGTTAGCCAACAAAAATTAGTTGTCAGTTGACAAAAATTATCCATTAGTCGTCAGTTAACATAAACAGTCGTTAGCCATAAAAAATGATTCTTTTAGCTGTCAGCCATTAGAAATGGCTATTTTAATCATCAATGATCTTTAACAATAGGACAAGCTAGAATCCATTGTTTTGCATTAGTCAATGGTCATCTACTAAATTAGTCGTTTGTTTACCATAAATGGCTAGCCTCAATATCAAACTTTTTTGGTGCTAACAAGGTGTCACATGCCGTCTTAAGTTTTTGAGGAAAAAGTATCAAGCTCTCGTTGTTTCACCCATAGTTTTAAAAATTGGACCAACCTAGTCGGTCAGACTGATTTGACTGTGACCCGGTGGATCAACTAGTTTAGTTCAACTATTGGATCGACTTTGTAATTCACCCACTATGCTACGACTTGACCAAGTTGGTGATTGGACCAATGACTCATGGGTCAATGTAACTCGGTATGGCTCATTTTAAAAAAATAATTAAAATGTTAAATGCTGAAAAATTAAGAAAATTAACAAGAATCAAAAGGAAAGGGGCAAAGGCACAAAAGAACTTATTTATAACAAAGTTGGGTTCTCTATCACCTCGCACCATCGCAGGCTCGTAGAACTAGCATCGTTACAACTCACACATCGTCGTCGAAAGCACATCGTCGTTGCATTAACCACAACTCGCACATGGTCATCATGTTGTCTCTTTTGCGTCTCTAATTGTGCTCTTCCTTGTTGGCCTCTATCATTGCATTGCCACCAATGCTTATTTCTCTCTTTGTTCAATTTATGTCTACGTGTTTTGCCAAACTTTTGTTTCATCCATGGCTTACTAATTTTTGGACCTTGTTAGTTGGGTTTATGTAAAAGTAAGGTCTGTTCTATTCCACCCAACATGTTAGTTTTGTCCACCCTAAATTTTCTTTGCAATTTTTGCTTCTAAATATAGAACTAATAAATTATGGTGTGCACCCCCCAAACCTCATTAGTTTCATGTAAATTTATTTCAATCAAGCCTGTTTAGGCTTCTAGAAAAAGAAACACACACACACACACACACACACACACACACACACACACACTTGTTGTTCTCTAAAGATAGGCAAGTGAACCTAGTCTACTTGTATATGAAAGTAAGAGTATTAAGTTATCGTATTTATAGAGACTTGTTTTAACAATTAGGAAATCAACAATAAAGTTATCTAAAACAACCAAATTTTTAGAAGCATTTGTTGTGGCGAAGTGTCAATTTATTGTAGCCAATGTCTCAGGATTTTGTGGTTTTAATAAAAGAATTCACTATAGCGAATTAAGTGTTCACTATGGCGAAAATAATCTGCTTATGGTTTTTGAAAGGATTTTTAGAGTGAAAACAAATTTGAAAGTAGAAAAATGTTGTTGGGATGAAATCCATAGAATTATACATATGTAATTCGATCTTAATCAATCTCTTAGTTCAATGCAAATAAGATTCAACTTAAATGATAAATCCTAATTTCTTAGGTGATTAATCCTTAATTTTTAAGTCAAATCCCTAATTATTTAGGTGATTTAACCTAAAACTAAGAACTTGAACAATGAATTTCTACAATGGGAGAATGTGATTTCATCCCTAAAACCAAATTCTTGCACAATTTCAATTAAGAACTAGGATATGAACTTGTTTCCACATAATCAAAATCCCTAAAAGTTAGGTTGATTACCCTTAAGCATGCATCTAAGCAAAGAACTGAAATAAGATTACATAACTAAGAGAATTGACCAGAAAATAGAGAATTAAATACATTGCTTTCACTCAACAACTGAAAATTTAGCTCATTTGGATCATGAATGATCCATATAGAACATCAAAATATGAATCACAAATGAAGAAAAGAATAAGAAAGACAGAATTTTGAGTTGGTATTTCTGTAATTAAAAATGAACAAAAGATCCTTATTTGAGATGTTACAAGTTTCTATTTGTAAAAAAAAAGTTACAAAAAAAATGTATATTAAAATACAAATTGAATATTTCATTAAATTGTTTTAAAATAAAGAATAATTTTAGGTAAATAATTAGAGTAAAAATAATTTGTATATTAAAATCAATTAAAAAAATATGTAAATAATTTACATATTAATTTATGAAATTCAATTATAAATTAGTAAAATAATAATAAAAATATATAAAGTATTCAAAATAAACACATATAAAATGATATAAAATAAAATTAAAAAATATTTATATATTA
>PYAF01000545.1:118481-134478 GCA_007407185.1 Glycine tomentella
AAATGTTGCAATATGCTAAATGAAAAGGAAATGTCATTTTATACCAAGACATGTAAAAGACAAAATCAGTCAAGCCAAAGAATCTTCACTAACTGCTCCATGGTTTCATACCTTGATTTGGCAGACACACAACACTCTCAGCTGCTGTAGGTTTCAGGACATCAACATTACAGTTTGGTGCATCACTCATTTGTGTTGGAATTTCATAGTTGGAAACTGGCACATTTATTTGATCACCAATTTGAACTTCACCTTTGGAACTTGTCACATCATTGGATCCATCGTTTTTCAAGCTCTCAATTAAGGATTTAGGCTTGTCATTTTTTTCATCACCATTTCGATTCATAGAAACAGCTTCTGGTTCTGGGTTGACAGAAACCTGCACGATAGTCATGGATATGTAAGAAAGAAACCTTAAAAAACACTTGCAACGCATTCCCAGAGATAATCTTTATATATTGTGATCTCACAAGATAACATTCTTAGAGTTTCCATATAAGGGACTATTTCAATGGCTCTAGATGGTGTGAGTGAATAAAAGAGGCTGTTTCCAGATTTGAACCCATGACCAACAAGTCACCAAGACACAAGGGCTCGTCCTCACATCACAATATAAAACTGAACATAATTTAACCTTCGGAAACAAAGGAAAAACCTTAGTACAAATATCCCACAAAGGTATCAAACAAATTAGATCCTGACCAAATATATTTCAAAGGAGAAACACTTGAGGTAAGGTTGTTGAAACAATACATTATGAAAATAAAGAAATATTACAGAAGAAAACCCCTGTAATCCAAGAGATAAGCTCCTCACACAATCTCTAGTTCTTACTAATAGAAACTTCCCCTAACTAATAGCCCCCACTCTCATTCTTTATCCTACATGTATTTGCCCTAATTCAGTAACTGTCTCAGTACACAGCACCCTCATTTTTCTCTTTTCCTATCTTGCCTCTCCTCTCATACACGCGCCAGATTTTGGGCCCACTTGTATTTTTCTTTGAGTCCTTTTTTTTGATTGTGTAGCCTATCACATAACATATATGAAATGGAAAATCAATATTTATAGGAAACAGAACACCATTTTCCAAAGCATAACTTAGTGGCATTCCAGAGGTTTTCTTGCACTGTAACCATGAAATTTTTATTCACCAATTGAAATCTATTTCCACCTTGCAACAGTTCCAGCAATATCAAATAAAACACAACCTCTAACCATGTAAAAGATCATATTTAGAACTACCTTCCTTCCAATAACAAAACTCAACTGGAACCTTCTGTTATCAATTTAATTTCTTTTACACTAAAACTATCTATTTTAAATTTTAAACTAATTGACCTTAGAGGACTCAGCAGCAGTTGTCGGGTTACTTGATACAACAATAGTATCAGCTTCCTTATGGCGTTCATGAGATTCTGAACTCTCTCCCCATAATTCCTGTTTATCTTGCATTCTGTCCTGCCTGAGCACTTTATAAGCCGTTACATTTCGTGAACCATTTGAAGCAGGACTTAAAATTTCACTGACAGGCCTTTTCCTGTTTTCAGAATCGAGCATTATGTTAAATCCATTTTTTTCAAAATGGGAGATTCATGGTAGTAAAACATTGCAAAGAGAAAGAGAAGACATACCTACTGGAAGTATTTGGAACTGGAATAAGAGTGTTTGGCTGATTTTTAAACAGAATTCCATGAAGAGGCTTTCCATCAATAACGGTTTCAATAGTATATCCTGCCGAGTTTTTTTCCTTAACTTGGGCTTGAAACATTCTCTTTCCAGGAGGCAGGGGCTGATTTACTGGGATATTTAGTCTGCCTGTAATCATGATGCATATTTAGATTCCCACTATGAATGTAAATAACCAAATACCATTTTCCATTCTTTAATTCTCCAGGCTCATAAATGGTCTGTATTTTTATAAAACATTAGAAAATATCTACTTGCCACAACTATGGTACCTGTCTCAATAAACATAAACTAGTAGGAAGAACAGGTTCCAACACTAACTTGAGTACAGCTAAGAACAATAATTCTCAAATCTCACTACCTTGACATTATCTACTCAAATGACTAAAATCTTTAAGACCAAGAAAATGCATTACCACAAGAGAGCATATAATATAAGCTATGATATACATTTAACAGACTTCCCAAATCCAATATACCAAGTATGACAGGAAAAAACATATCACTTCAAGGGAAAATATTTTTTTTTATTATATTCCTCAAAAAGTTAATATATAAGCAAGTTCTCACTTGGTTGGCTATAGTTCAAGATTTCCATAGGCCGGTTACTGCCAGCACCCACTCCATATCCACATAGAACTGGGTTTTGGACAAGATTGGGATTTTGTTCTAGACATTTCCGTTTCAATTGCTTCTTTAAGGATAACTTCTCTTGTGGCTGTTCATTTTCCCGTGCAATCCCTAATTGTCAGAAATATATTAACAACACAATTCTGTCACATACTTCATAATCTGCAGAAATACTAAAATCAAAATGTTCCTCGGTAAATTTAATAACAGGAAGGAAAAAAAAAAGACAATTTGCTGAACCTGTGTATAGGTAATGCATATCATCCAGGGCCTCCAGATTTCTATTACAACCACCAACAAACACTAGAACACCACTCATATATGGGTCTAAACAGTCACCAGCTACAGAAAATCTAGCAGAAGGACCATTAGGTGTAGTTGCCACCTTCGTCCACACACAAGTGTCTGTTTGCAATCAGAAATGAAAAATTGCATAAAGGACACAAATTTAAAACATGAAAAACAAACAAATAAATAATAAATAATAAATAAAAAACTAAAAACTAGTAGTGAAAAAGGTTTGAGCTCCTATTACTTTGTTAATTAAACTTATACGCTAGCATCTATATTAAACATACCAATGTCAAGCATATACAGGTCGTTGTATAGGCTTTGAGCATCCGTAAAGCCCCCAAAAACAAACAAGTTCTTGCCAAAAGAAACTGTAGAATGACCAGCTCGAGGTGGCAACAATTGGCCTGACGTACACATTTTACTCCAGATTAGAGTATCTGCATTTACAAAAATTGCAGAGTAAATTATACTATGATAAATGTCCCCTTTTTTTGCACTAATAAGCATATCATAAATATAACACTTAATAGAATAGGATGCTACAAATACCAGTATCTAGGATGTGGACATCAGACAGATAAGAATCATTTTCATCTTCACCACCTATCACAATAATTTTGTTTCCCCAAGATGAGCAAGTATGGCCATCACGAGGAGATGGTGGAGTACCTGATGTTGTAGCACGGTACCAAAAGAACAATTCTACAAGTGAAAAGATGAAAAGGAATTATAAGCATATTTCTCATCTTATCCATTAATCAAAAACTGCAGATTCCTAATGCAAATGTAATTGTATAGAAGAGAGTAAACAGAAGGCCAACTAAATAGCTCAGCCTTGTAGAAGTCTAAACCCAAACTAGTACTAGGACCCTTGTGCCCTGGTCCTTGATCAGATAAATCCGCCCACCCTATGACCAAAAACGAAAAATGAGCCTTGCGACAAGATGCGGACATTCCCCATGCTGCGGTTCCCTCCAGACCATTCCCGGTTGGGTTAGGGGAACATCCGAGTGATTGCCTTTGTGGATCCAAACGCGCTCACAAGGCACACACTCATACTTCTTAACTAAGAACAAGATAAGATGTCTCGCATTTCATTCAAGCCAGGTAGTGTGAGTGTGTGACTATTCCATGTTCAATCACATGTAATCATTAAGATAAGAAATCTTAAACAATTTTGACACACTTCATTAACTTAAGTGACTAAGTGAGGTCTCATATACGTGTGAAGAGTACAAATTGCAAAGTGAATTAGCTAGATAAATAAATGGTAGTGAAACATAGAAAAGTCACCTGTATTCAATATGTAAAGGTCATTGTAGTACACCTCATTAATATTATCAGCAGATTTCCCACAACCACCAAACACAAATAGTCGTTTGCCAACAAGTGCTGCATCGTGACCCTCTCGTGCATACGGTGCTTCCCCTCTCACATTTGGAAAAACCCATGTATTTGAAGCTAAAATAGTTTAACAACAGTGACAACCATGAAGTAAAACAATTACTGTACACTAGGGTGTACATAAGTAGTAGATCATCCAAAACCATATATATATATATATATACATATTTTTATCTGTATTATGTAGGAATCCAAGACAAGTATGGCAGAGTTTACAAATTACAACATTTGTAAGAATTAGAATAATGACTCACAAGTATCTAGTATGTGCAAATCATTCAGTAGCTTGGTCCCATCAGTACCCCCAAACACAATCAGATTGTCACCAATAACCGTGCAACTATGGCTGTCTCTAGGAGTAGGTAGGGGCCCCTTAATTGCTGGTTCACTCCAACTCTGCTTCACTGCAAATTAGCAACCATGAATCATAAAATAGCTGCACATTAACTTGCTAGAGACAGTAACAGAATAATTGCATAGAAACACTTCCAAAAAAAAAAAAAAATGTAACCCCACAAAGCATAGAAAAATAACAGTACACCATTCAAGTTACCAAAATCCTCTTTTCCAATTAGGGGGTCTAGTCTAGCTCATTGACCAAACAGAGTTGTTATAAATCCCCTGATACCCCACCTTCGATATCTACCTAAAATATAAAAATCCTCAATCCCAAACCGAGTCAACCTAGTGATGAGATGAAATTCTAGGTTAAAATCTTGGTGTCGTTATTGTAAAAAAAGAAAATAAAAAAAAATCTCATTACCAAATCCTCAAAACAAATTAAAAACAAATAAGATAGCGGATTTCCCAATTGTACACGCATCTGATCATTAAGATTCAACAAGAACGAGGGACCAAATAACAATAAATATAACAAAGATGATGAAAAAAGTGAACAAATAAAAAAATAGCAAAAAACACAGTGCTTGATAGGAACCCCACCCACCCATAACACCCCACCATGCATCGTGCACAGTAAGAAGCAGAAAATGACAATGCAATCAAATTTAACAAATAATAAAAAAATAAAAACCAAGATTTCAAAAAACAACAAGAAGAAAAAATATTCCCATTAAGAAAAGAGAAAGAGAAAGAGAAAGTTACGAACGAGTGTCAAAGACGTGAACTTGGTTGGTCTGACAGTTAAATTTGCCGTAACCGCCGAAGAGATAAAGGAGTCTTCCATCTCTAACGGCGTTACACGTGTGGCCCCACCTCTTCCCTGGTCCTTCTCCTCCTATTCCCTTCACCTTTTCCCACCTCATTCTCTCTTCTCTTCAAAATCCTTAAACAAAACAAAACTTAAAAAATGAACCAAACTTTTCCCTCTCTTTCTTCAATTTTTAATCCTGCACAAGAGAAAAAGTGTCTGAATATCAAAGAAACAGAAAACAAAAAAAGAATAAAATAAAATGTGTATCACTAATATCACTGTCACTACAAGAAGAAAAATAATGAAAAAAATAAAATAAAAAAGTGAAAATTTGGATACAGAACACAAACCAAGGGGAAGAGAGTGAAGAGTGAGTCCTCCTGAATCTGATTCTGATTAGTAGTGACCGGAGAGAGAGAAGTAAGAAGAGGTTGCAATTTTCTTGTTACTGTATTATTACTTTCTTTAATCTTACTTTTTTTTATAGGTTGTGTATCCGTTAATATTTGTTAATTTGATAATTGTAAATTATGTTTCCTATACAAATATATTTTTTTATCATTAAATGATTTTTCTAAAATTAGTGCATGTAAATCAAATAAAAGAAAACTGTGTTTGTGGTGCTTTGAAACGCCTGGATACATATGGACTGATGCATTTTTGTTTGACAAATTTTAGGATAAATATTAAACAGTGTTTTAATTAAAAATTATTTTTTTATTAAAACACATAAAATTGTATTTTTTATGATAATTTTTGTATTTTTTATAATTTTCATAATAAATATTTTTTTTTAGTTTTTTAATCAGTTTCCTAATTTACACATAACTTCTTTTTCAATGTTTTAATGAGTTTAATTCATTTTGAGATTGCATTTATTAAGTCTTAAATTTTTACACTTTTCCATAAGATATTGGGGAACCGTTTTCTTACCGTTGAGTTATTCCATTCTATTGCCTTTATATAATAAATAAATAAAAATAATAAATAAATACATTCATTGTATTGCCTTTATGTAATAAATAAATAAGTTTATCATATCTAAAATGATATTTATTTTTCTCTAAAAAAATGATATTTTTTTTAAAAGGAAAGTTACTAAATCTTTGATATAATTGAAAAAGTACTTTGGTGTATTGTAAGAAATTTTGCTTCAAATACTTTTTATAACCATGATAAATAAAAAAACAACAACTAAATGTAATATTTAACAATTCCATAAATATATTTGTATTTCAAAGGTAAGAATTTTAGACAAACACTTATGTTTACCTAGAAGAAAGAAATCTTTCAAGATTTTACTCATAATTTATCCTCTCTTTTTTTTTTTTGCTGGAGTACTGATAACTTATCTAATGGTGTTGGATAAAACAAAGAGACAAAATTGCTCATTTATTCAAAATTTGTATAAAAGAACTTTATTTTTTTAAAATGAGTTGTTAGGTAAAAAAAATAACTTATTTCAACTTATCTATAATCTCCTTTAAAAAAAACTTATCTATAATGTAACACCCCGTGTGTACCCGGCGTATTAACATTATCATTATATCAGAATAACGCAGCGGTTACAATATATATTCAAAACAAAACTTAAGAAGCTGAAGCAAATATCAAAAGTACATTATGTACATATACGGTGAATTCTGTCATCTACAACATAATCTTTTGAATGAGTCACAAAACTATACAATTATCCCCTTAGGGCACAAAATACAGGCATAATAAACAAAATGTGAGCCAACATGTTCAGTCATCTATGCCTAGGGTTATCAATAGTACTATCCCTGCTCAGGCCTTTTGCCTTGGGATATATCAGCCACTTCTGTATCATCACCTGCAACATGAGCCCCAACAGGGATGAGATAATAATCTCAGTAAACTCAGGGTTCTTGGAGGTTTCCCTCCCCCCCTGGTTCACTCACAAGCACAAATCCATAATAACAATATCAATTTATCATTCTCATATCATCAGCCTTCTCGGCTTCCATAAAACTTATAATAAACATATCACAATACAACCATATTTATACACACATCATCAGTACTGAGAGAATGTCTATCCAATGGATAAACCCTCTTTAACTTTGTCCAACACTTGAGGAGGATCATCTGACAGGTACCTTATCTTAGGACTTATTGCCTTTGCCTAAGAAGTTCATCTGACAGGTACGAGTCCTCAGAATCACACTAGACTCTATCCAATGGCTAAGGAGGGTCGTCTGACAAGTACCTTATCTTAGGACTTATTGCCTTTGCCTAAGAAGTTCATCTGGCAGGTACATTTCCTTAGAACAACATTGGTTACCTACTCCGTAGAAGGGCATCTGACAAGTACCTTACCTCAGGGCTTATTGCCTTTGCCTGAGGAGCTCTCTGACAGGTACATTCCTACGAAATCTCCCTATTCTATTCTACTGGCCAGAGAATTCTCCTAATATCGTATCATCATTTCTATCCTTTCATTCATTTCATCACCAATACAGAACATAATACTATCTCAGTGTATAGACAATATCAATCATCATATCCAGGTCTTAGTATAACAGCAAAACAATATCCATATGCATAACATGTCAGACCATTACCCTCTTTGGGTACAGTGAAACAAAAGAAAGGAGAACAAACTCCAAGAACAATGAGCTTACCTGATCTCAGCTCAATACCGGCTCTCCTGGCTTCGTGGTGACCACCACCAGTAGTCTGAATCTCACGCCCTACATCAGGCATGCAGTCAATAATCAGTAACGGTTTCCAACCGTTTATATGAAAGGAAACACTCTTCCTTTCCATATCAATCTCTCTCTATCTTCTAACTTAAGGTTCATCATGGTCTCTCAGACACTCCCAAACCATGTACCAAGGCTCTTGCATGCCTCTATATCATAAAGTGACTCAACACAATAGTCACACATGCATAGCCATAGAGCCCAAAACCAAAGTTCACCAAACTAACATTTGAAAGCTAATCCTTCATCACCACAACGTTCTAAACACACTTTTCTAAAGGACCCAAGACTAATGCTAGCTCTATCACAAGTGGGTCACTATTCACCCAAAACCTCAATTCACAATTAAACGGTGAAACTCAAGTTTCTTACCTCAAAGATGACAAGGAAGGCCTCTGGACCACCTCTCCTAACCTGGGTGTCCGTGAATCGCCGCCGTTTCTCACCAAACTCGAGTTCTACAGATTTCCCTTGAGAAAGAGATTTCTCTGATTGAGGGGTTTTTAGGAAAATTGATGAAGGATAATGGCTCACAAGTGGTTTTCAACAAGATTAGAAGTTAAAGGAAGGGTTTTAGGTCAATAATGGTGAAGGAAAGAAGCTTGGAGCTTCATCAATGGCAGAAGGTCTGTGGAGGAAGAAGAAAGGGAGTTTTTTCTCTTCAAAATCGCGAAAATGGCCTTTTATAGGCCCTCAGCCCATGCTCCCACGCTACCAGCGTGGCATACCAGTGGAAATTTGCTTTCCGGAGCACTTCCCACGCTATCAGCGTGACTCCCACGCTACTGGCGTGGCTTACTAGCAGAAAATGATTTTCTAGAGCACTTCCCACGTTACTGGCGTGACTTACCAGCGGACCATTTTTTTTTTTTTTTGAAATCTAGGTTATTATATATAATCTATAACTTATATATTTGTGAGTTTTCAAATATTTATCAATTGTTAATTACATTTATGTGTTTGTGCATGTACCCGCAATGCACACATGTGTGTAATATTTTCCTTAAACAAATTTACTATTTATCATTTTTCTAGGGTGCATCATGATTAAAGAATTAAAAGTTGAAAAAATAAGTAAACGTATAATAATTAATGTTATTAATATATTTAATCAAGATTTTTAAATTTTACTTATTTATTTTTTATTCATTAGGACAATAAATAGAGAGAAAAAACAATTTAAAAATTAAGACATTTTGAAATGCTTATCTACATAAGCAGATTTTTTTTCAATGTTTGGATTAATTTAATTGAAAAAAGAGTACTTTATCCTAAACTTTACCTCTTTTTGTAATAGTATATTTTAGTTTCCTCATAATTGGTCTTAAACTTTTCTTTCTTTGCAAATGAATATAATCTTTAATTTTGTCTCAAATACATAAACATCTTAATTTTAATTTTATCTCATTTTTTAAGACAAATCCGAACATCGTTGAATATGTATAACCAACTCCACAAAGTTCTGTCAAAATGCTTGTGACAAAAAAATATGCAGAAAGACATTTACATCTTACAATGCCAAATAGGACATTAACTATTAATTTTTAATACATTTGATAGTTATTTTTCATTAAAAAAAGTTTTTTATTCCACTAAAAAAAATTCTAATTATTTATTTCTTTCTTATACAGTGTGTCTAGGATAGTAGATAGAAACATCATTCTAATATTAAGTGATGTTTTGAAATGCTTAACTTAGGAATTTTTTAATGTTTGGGTGAATTTAATTTATTGTAATTAACTTTTTTTTGAAATAAAACCTTGCATGCATTTATTGAAGTTAAGAGAAATATTGTTTTTCACGAAAGGCTATATTTTCATAGCCGAAAGTCATAAAGTACCAATTAATGAAAAACTTCTCTTCCCGCATGTATTATTCTATTCACATAATTAGGAATAAAACTCCTTTTATATATATATATATATATATATATATATATATATATATATATATATATATTAAAGAACTCAAACTACTTGTCATTTGTGTCACACCTGTGGATATTCTAAAAAGATATACTAGTCAAATATTTTTCAAGATCTTATTTTATTATCTATTGAAATATATGTAAGATTGATAATGAAAGCTTCACCTCATAGTCCATATTTAATTAGTATCATTTTTTATTAAATGATTTTTTATAAATTATATTAATAATAAAAAAATATTTTTGACAATAATAATAAAATATGTATTTAAAAGAATAAAATCTAACTTTCTTCACCAACATATAAAGAGATTTCAAATTATATTTTTTTGTCGCTAAACTTTTCATTACATCTCTTCTTTTTTGGTATTCAATAATAGGATTACTAAATCTAATACAATAATTTATTTTTGAAAATAAGTTAATACCCTATTAAAAATAGGCTATTAACATTGATTTTAAAGGATATTTAATATTGATTTTGAATTGATATTGAGACGACCGTCGTTAAAAGTAGGTTATTTTTTACATCAGTTATAAAATTGATGTTGAAAATCATAATTTATATCGATTTAGACCAAAACTAATGTGATATAGTAGCAAAAACAACATCAATTTTATCAAAACTGATGTTGTAATGTACTATACAACATCGGTTCTGTCAAAATCGATGTTGTATAACAATAGAACATCGATTTGTTATACAACATCGATTTTGACATAACCGATGTTGTTTTTGCAATTTTTTATATTTTGTGTGTTTGTTAAATGAAACCAAACCTGCGAATTAAAAATCAGAACCAACTCAGGCAATATAAATACATACATATATTTATATTCAAAATATTATCAAATAAATACTATTAGTTAAAAAAACACTTAAAGTACATCAAACAATTATCTAAATACATAAATATCATCTATAAGTTATGTTAAACATAAGTCTAACAATTCTAAAATTCCATAAATACTCAATGTTTCATTTCTAACTCTTAGTAAACATTTTGCCCACTCAATGCAAATTATCTTTATTCTCTTAGGTTCCAATACTCTTAAATCAATAAAATTCTACATCATATAATAAAACATAACTTAATCAATGTAAATAATAATAATTATAATAAATAAAATCTGTTATGAAGTAAACAATTTCCATTTTCCAATTATTCTTGAAAGCTCCAAAGACTATGATTGACATCCAATGCAAGATGTAATAGCCACACTCAATGCTTCCTCTTTACTTATTATACTAAATTTAATAAGAAATTCAAATTTATCCCAAAATTAGTGTACAAAGTAATATAATGTTATTTTGAAGAGATCAAACATTGTTTAAATTACTTGCTTTAATTGAAATCCATTTAGCATTTGCCTTGGATTTACTTTCGTGTTTATCATTGAATCTCTTCAAAACAATGATTAAGAGAAACATGCATGTATATTGTATGATTAAAGTAAATGTGTTACATATTAAAACTGACATGTTAACTATTCCTTTGATGTAGTTGTCAGACTAATTATGCAGAACAAAACCAGACGACAATATTGTCCTTAGGACATATAACCACCAATTGTCAATGTCTACTGCATTGGAGAACATTAAGTTATTATAATGCATACATTATTTAAATGTATTTGTTCTGCTTTGCTTACCCATTCAAGAAGGTTTCTAAGTAGGCATCTTTTTGTGAATTTTGTATCCATTTTTTAACAAAACCAGACGACAACATTGTCGTTAGAACATATAACCACCAATTGTCAATGTCTATAGCATTAGAGAACATTAAGTCATTACAATGATACATTATTTAAATGTATTTGTTCTGTTTTGCCTACCTATTCAAGAAGGTTTCTAAGTAGGCATCTTTTTGTGAATTCTGTATCCATTTTCTAAAATAATCCTCAGATTCAAACTGCGATTTCCATGATTTCTGTATGGACTATAATCCTCATAATCCATACACAAAACCATTCCCTGATCTCATACTTAACTCATTCATATGCCTATTTTTGTTGAAATGATGTAACTTATTAATAAATTTAATATAATCAATTAGCTAATGGACTATAATTAAAATGTACTTACATAATCCACAGTTATATAACAACGATGTTCAGACATTGACCACTGTGTGTTATTTCTCTAAGATCTTCATGCTTTATGTACAAAGGAATATTATCATTGTACACCCCAAACATAGTTGCATCCCACGACACCTGCATAGGCTTGAGGAAAAGTTGCAGGATCATTAAAGTCATCCAGTACATGGGATCATCATCAGGTTCCAGCATATCAACAAGCTTCTTCGGTTCCTTTGGTACTTGTTTATCCTACACAGTTAATAAACATAAGTTAATGATAGTCAAAATTTTTATTTTGGTTTAATAATAATAAACACAACAAAGAGAAAATATATGTTCTAAAAAAGGATTTATAAGATGTTTCGACCAAACAATGAAGGTATTCAAGATCTGCCTCACTAACTGAACCTCTTCAGTGGATGTAGGGATGCAAGCATTGACATCTCGAATTTCTTCAACACCCACTTTCACCATATCATTGGCCAAAGGCACATGTTGTACGATTGACGACCCTTCATAAACTCTCCCAAGGAAAACCAGGCGGGGAGGAATGTCATGAACCAGGCGGGGAGGAATGTCATGAACATACAACCCACACTTATGTAAGATATTAGTGTCAGGGTCCTGTCTTGAGAGATCAACACAATTTTCCTTTGTACTCACACAGACACCATAAGGAATTACATTTGGCTCAACTGGATGTGATTGTTGGGATTGCATATGACTGAATGACATTAGTTGTTTCGTTACTTTTTCAGTGATCGACTGTTCCAACTCATCTCTAATATTCTATGTGAACTCTTCTTTAAGATTTTGTTTCAGTCGATCCAACTCTTCTGGGCTTATCGATGTAGATGTGTGGGAGATTTGTGATGGTGGTCCAATGTATTGTTTGACTGTGACACCAACTCCGGTAGCACGAGCATGGCCAAGGTGCACTGATTGTCTAATGGTAGTAATCAATACATTCTGATATCGTCTAATGGCTAGGGCAACAAAGCTACCTAGTGCAAACTACTTTTCCAAGGAGTCCTGCAACCAACAAAAGATGAAATTGTTTATAGACTATTGTTGTTATTATATATAGTTACATTTGAAATTAAAAATTTACTTACAATCCTATCAGCAATTTGACATACCGCCTTAGATATCATCTGACCCAATTGCTACATCAATTTGCTAAGTTTGAGAACCCCCCTTTGCATGTCTTTCAATTCACCATGTCATATCCATGTTGTATAATTTTTTTTAATCTCATCATAGAGAAGATGTTCTTGTATATCGTCTACTACTTGTCATCTCCCATTCAAACAATTAATACAAGGACACAAATATTTCTCATCCTCATTCGGTCGAGTTCTTTTCAAGACATATTCCAAGAACTGTTCAACCCCATTCTTATACATAGGGCTCATGTGACTTGCATTCATCCAATTTCGATCCATCTTTCCTCTTCTATGATACTTACAAAGTTATTCCATTGACGAATATCTCACTTTTTTCATTAAAGGTATGGCCCTATCCCATCAGAGGACATTTTTCTATACTTGATTCATACGCATAGGTTAAGTATCTTTTCTTAGATTTGACGAAATTTTGGCAACATTTCGCATTGATATCGAAGTACACAACATGAAAGCGATTCCCATCAATTCCACCATAATCAAGTATGCACCCAAAGAACAAAGTGAAATGCACTAAAACGAAATTTCATCAAATTTAAGAAAAGAGACTTAACTTGTACGTATAAATCTAGTATAAAAAATGACTTTTTTCCAAACTATCCAATCGAACAATTCAAGATTCAATACAATGATTAATCCAAACTATTCGTATTAATCATTGTATTGAATCTCAAATAGGAAACTAAGGTTTACTCATAATGAGCATAACTTGTATATAAAGCAACAGTCGTTAATCACATAAAACAAGTTATAAAAGCATTCGTAAGAAAAAAGAGCCTGAAAAGTGTATGAAATACATTTGTACCTGAAAAGATGGTCACTAACAATATCAACGAATATGGTGATGACGATGCAAATAAGAAAAGAAAAATAGCCTACAAATTACAATTACAATTACAATGTCAGTACCTTATATAGACAAAGAAAATTAACAAAGAAAATGAAGAATGGATAAAAGAAATATTGCAGAAACATCTAGCAGATATATTAATACAAAATTATCATGTAGAGAATTTAGCCTGAACAAAAAGGGTCATATCTAGTTCTTTTATTATCCATGTGTTTCTTTTTATGTGTTTTTTGTACTTTTTATTGCATAGATGGAGTCAAAACGCACATGTTATTTTAGCTTATTCTGTTATAAGTTCAACTAACTCATGGCATAGGAGCATATTTAAGTGATTTTTATACCTCTGGTAGACTCAATTGCATCAGCCCTTTTCATTTTTCGGTGTGCGTGTGAGAGAGATAAGGAAGAAAACACAAAACTAACTAGTCACTATACAAAAAAAAAATTTAGAAGTAGTTTGAAAAAAACTGGATAGATGCATAAACTTATCCATGATCTAACTTTTGAGGATAGATCCTTAAATAACCATTGATTTATCTTAGTATTTAAGATTGATGCTTGATGGACCATCATGAATCATTATATATATATTTTTAATCTTTGTTTCCTAGGAAAGAGAGCATATGACTAATATAAGCATAGTTTAAAAAATCAGTCCAGTGACTGACCCGATTATGACACTAGATCACTGGATCAGTGGTTGAACCGATGGCTCACTAATTGACCCACATGACCTGTTCTATAATAAAAAAATATAAAAAATTTATACATGTTTTAAAAATATTTAAAAATAACATCACAAATTAATATAATTCCATAACATATATAATTAGATACAAAATGTTAAAAAAACACACCATTGTCCAAGTTGAAACTGTAACACCCTGTGTGCACCCGGTGTATTATCATTATGATTTATATCAGATTAGCGCTTAATCACAGTAATTAAAATCTTTTTCGGAAGCGTAAATCAAAACCATATTTCTTGATTACATTATGTATGGAATTTAACATCTCAGCATATACAAGACAAGCCCCTGCTGATCCAGATCACACAACCATAACCATAGGCAGATAACATAAACATCTCAATGATATGAACAGGAGGAAACATCCATTACGTAACATAAGCGGTTTATGTACATATACATCATCTGACAATCTAAGTGTCAATACAAAAGAATAAGCATCCGAGTGCTTATGATCACAAGGACCCTTCCTCACACGAGGGTATACACACAACATATACATATCTCAAAATTACATGTACACACACATGTCTTCCCTTTACAGGGGTACAAAAACCACAAAAAGCTGAGTCGAGCTCCAAACTTCCACTGCTGCCTCACTGCCTAGCAAGCACTGTCTCTACTGGGGCCTCCCGCCCTGAGACCGCTCCTCTCTGCCAGAAGAGTCACCTGAAACAATATAAGCCCCACACGGGATGAGATATACATCTCAGTAAGCTCAGGGTCCTTGGAGGCATCTCCTCCACCCTGGCTCACTCACCATGACACAGTCATCAAGGTTTCACAACACACTGGCCTCCCGGCCCTCATAATAATATAAGCAAGTCATCTAGCTCTAATGTAAGGTGGATCCAATCAACACCAAACCTCAGTGTGAAACCGGAATTCACACCCGTGCCATCCCATCGGGAGCTACCCCTTACGCATGGACGCACGTATATGGTACCTCCGAGAATAGGCAATCAACCGCAACGGGACACACCTATCTCTTGGTCTTAGGGGATCATCATCACCCCAGGATCTCATCAACCATGAGCAAACCAAACTAGGAGGAATAGCCGTCTCCTAGGGAGGTCCATATCTATCTAACTGGCCAGAAGATCTAACAATAGGTATCATACATATCTCAAGCACAGATACAAGCATATATCATCATGAGTATGCAACAACCAATAATGCATGTATCATGAATGTAACCACTACTCCCTCGGAGTATGGTGGAGCACAAGCAAGTGGGAAACATCCCCAAGGGACCAAGAACTTACCTGGCAAAGCCGAGCTCTGCGGTTCTTTCCCTGCTCTGTGGCCT